>JANHGN010013252.1:0-25897 GCA_024605025.1 Megaceryle maxima
TAACATAAAAAAAAAAAAACCATTCAAAACACAAAATTGAAAAACCTTAAAAAACCCAAAAAAAGGTGTCCCCCTCAAACTCCCTTCAGCATTGACAAGTAATTGGCTGAGGACCTTGATCCCTATATGTTGTCTGGGAATACCCGAGTTGTAAGAGTGCTACTAGCCCTTCAGAAAGGGCTTGCAGTTCTTTTGGGATCATCTTCACTGGTGGTGGGTGATAAATTTCCTAGAAGACAGACAGTATCTATAGCCTCCTGAGTGCTGTTCTGCACACTTCAGTGTTCATATGTGAATCTCTGAAATTTCTGAAGGTTGCCAGGCAATGTCACCTCTCGGGCTACATCTTCCCCAATACTGGGCATGTTGGCTTCCTTATGAGATGGACCCTGGTACTCTTACCTGGGATGACTCGTGTCCCAGCCATCAACAGCCCCCTCTCAGCAAGAGCAACACTACACCCACCCACCTACCTTCATGCTCCTGGGTGCCAGTGGTTAGACTGATAGCTCCATTTTGATGCTTTCGCCTAGGATGACAGAGAAGTCCCTGCACCGTAATTGCTGGGGGAGCTACAGGGCTCAAAGTGTCCTGTGCATGTTCTGACTAATGACTGTCAGCATGTCAGCTCTGGCTGCATGAAATGTGACCACTTATCTGGCTGGGGCTTCTGAGGAATTTAAAGGTCTAACCCCAGGTGTTTTGGAAGACAAAGGGTGGAATGCTCAGGAGCACTTCTGCCACTAACCCTCTCTGAAATCAATCCCGGCAATGATGTTTTCTGTGCTATTGGTTTGGTTGTGATTGATGCATGAGAGACAAAGAAGTGGAAGGGAGGAAAGGTGGCTCCAACAGCTCATGGACAATACAAGAGAGAAGTTGGACTCTTCAGACAGAAAAGAGCATCAGATCATTAGTTCGATTCATGTATTTTCCTTTCCCAGTGCCAGCTCACATCCTAACACCTATTGAAATTGTTTTCTCACATCCAGTAGCAGGGAGACATGAAAGTGCTCTCCCTCACTATGGGTCCAGAGTTGCTAACCCCTGCTCATGCTTTCACCACACCTGGCTGGATGGGGAAAGCAGTGTTTTCCTTCTCCCAAAACCGCCATGCACTAGGGAAAGTCCTGGGTAAGTTACTAATCAGCCTATTTCAGCAGGGACTTGGGAACCTCTTCTTGGAGAATTCTTGTCTTGGGAACTCAAGTATGGGTGGATCTGTGGCCTCAAAAGAGCCTGTGGCAGAAAAGGAAGAAGTACTGTCAGAAGACAAGGCAAAACTTTTAGTGCCAGCCCAGCTGGGGACAGCATCTCAGCTCGTACTGATAAAAGAAGGGCAAAGCACAGAGATGCTCAGCTGTGCCAGCTGCTGCCACTGCCACTTTGAATGTACCTTTTGCAAGTGATTAGTCTCACACTTCCATGTCTGGCCATCCTGGTTGTTAAAGGAGAACGCATGGAAGCAGCACCCTGCTGCAACCTCTGGGAGTGAGTCTCTGGAGAACCAAAAAGTCTTTTAGAAGGCGAGTCAGGAAATGAATCAGTCATGGCAGCGCATGGATGGAGAGCAGGGTGGCTCACACACCTGTCTGCTTTCTGTTCTGGCCTGCTGGGTTTGTGAAGGCCCAGACAGTCAAAACAGCTCGGCTTTCATCTCTGGACTTGCTGAAGCATTTTGTGTCAATTGAAAGCCTGGTCAGAAATGAAACACAGCTAACCACAGGGACAGCAAGACCTGCTGTGAATCCCAACCTGCTGCAGGGAAGATGAAGCCAGTATGAAACAGATGGGTACTTTTCTCATGCAAAGGGTGAAAGGACTCCACCATCACTTCCAGGCAGAGGAACCAACTGGGATGTGACTCCAGGGAGCTCCATCAAGAGCTGTAATTATATCAAAGCTAACTGGGGCAAGCCAGATCATGCTTAAGTAAAGCAATGAGGTTGGCAGTATGGCAGAGAACCTACCCCAGGAGTTTGTCCAGCAGCCACTGCTTTGAGCAGAGCCAGGGGCAATCCAGCATGGGGTGGCTGATCCAGAGAACACCTCTGGGAGGAGCTGAGCATTGCTGTGAGGGAGTTTTCTTACCGGGAGAACCTTGTGTTACTTCCATGAGGCTCTGCCTGCTTCCACCTCTCTCTGCTCAAACCTCACATCCCCTTGCTTGCAAATTTTCAGGTGGCACAAGTGCCTCTTCCATCCTTGACTCCCAGGCCCTTTGCACCCAGTGCCCAAACTTCTGCCCCATGTGAGGCCACCCAGGTGTTTTTTGGGCCAGCCTGGTGCCTGTGTTGTCTTCAGGAAGCCCTGCAGGCCTCTGCTCCTCTGGCTCTGCTCTCTAGGACTGGTGCAGAGCTGCGCAACAGCAGGACTGGCTCTCAGCCGGCCTGGTGCAGGGTGGAAAGGGGCTGTGAGCAGCATGTCCCTGTGGTGGTGGCTCTGATGTGGCAGTGGGAGCTCTGTGGTTCTGAGGTGGCATTTGAGGCTCGATGGTGGCTCTGAGGTGGCACTGGGGACTAGGTGCCCAAAGCCGGCCCCCAGAACCGCCGCCGCCCACGGACTCCCTTTCACCCGCCCAGCCCAACCGCCCGCAAGGCGGAGCCGCCCCCTCCAGCGGGATGGTTACGCCCACCCCTTCCTTCCATAGCAACGAGGCCGGCGTCGGCAGCCGGGGCGCGGCGGGCCGGCTGGTGGGTACCGCCTGCCGGGCTGGGCCGGGGTCTCGCTGGGGCCGGGACTGGGGCTCGGGCTCGCCGCGGTGTCGCCTGCAGGAGGCCCTCGTCGTCCCGAACAGCGCCGCCGCGACCTCGGCCGGCAGCGGGGCCGGGCCCTCGGGGTCTGAGGAGGGGCTGGTGGGATTGGGCTGGGCCTAGTGCGGAGGGAGGGAGGGAGGCCTGCCTGGGCCGGCAGGACAGTGGTGGGCCGGGGAGGGCGGACAGACAGATGGGTGTGGGTGACGAGGGAGTGCCTCTCGGGTGTTTCAAGACATTGAAAATGTCGGGCAGGGTTTGGATTCCTCACACCCTCAGAAGTGGGGTGTCTCCGGGCTGTTGGGGCACAGGGAATTGCCGCCCCTGCCCGTAGGGCCCCTTTGCTTGACCTGTCTCCACAATCAACACAATTAGTTGCTGCCCTTGGGTTGCTTCTTTTGCACCCCAGTAGCGACAGAGGCTGTTGTGCTTCAGAAATGAAACAAACGTTGTTGGAGTCACGGTCTAAATACTTTGTGTGGCCTACAAGGCTGCAGCCATAACCTCAAAGTGTGTGGTATAACCTTATCATTAAGGCACTCGGTGTAATGAGCAGTGCTGTTCGCTATCAGTCTTCATGTTGCCCCCTCAGGTTCTAGCGGTGGTTGTGTGGTGCTTTCCTGTGGAGAGAGGAATGTGTTTAAAAACCCAGAGGAAAACCAATTTTAAAACCATGCAAATTGTTGGAAGGAATGGGCTGCTATAAAACTCAAAATTACTTTCAACTCCCTTTTTAAAGTAGATTTGAAATAGAAGATAATGATTTAAGCAGATTGTTGAGAGCTCATCACCTTGTCTGAGCTTACATTATATGGCTTAAGTTATAGGAAGGAGGAATCTCTCTATATTGGTATCTGGATGGTGTAGTAAGTAGTTGAGGTTCTGGCTATCCACAGATAAATAGATTGCAGGTAAATGACTACTGGATTTCCATCTGTGGTTTTGCTTAGGGGTTAGATTATTTGTAAAGTACTTTTTTTTTTTTTTTTTCTCTTGCAATTTTTAGTTGTTTTGAACCTTATTCAAAAGAAAAGAGTCCATTTTGTCAAAGGTTTGGATCAAAGAACCAAAGTAGAGGCAACAGATCAAAAAGCTTGTACCAGACATGGAGCAAGACACGTGGGAGTTTAACTTCTTGGATATGTAAAGCTTGGATTTGCTGCAAAATTGTAATTATAGTTTTACCACAATGACACACAGATGCTGTAGCTAATGTTGTGTCAGCAGTGCTATTAGAATATGCTCTCTTTTTGAACAGTTCAGTTTAGCATAGGACAACGAACGTATCATATATCTAGGAAACATGCTTTTCAGGTGTGAAGGAGCATGACTGAACTGCTGGAAGAGGCGTTTCAACAGTTGTGAAAAGATTTTCAAAGATTTTTATAGCTAAAGCTGGGATGGCTTGGTGCCAAGCATGTGCTTGCTCTTGAAGAGCAGGGAGATGCTCCCAGATGCGCAGGGGCAGCGACGAGTCAAGGGTTCTTGAGGTGGGCAGAGGATCCACTTTCAGGAAGACATCTCATCTGCATTTGATGAGCTGAGTTCCTTTTTTCCTCCTGCCTTGTCAAAGGGGAGCTCCAGCCCTGAGAAAGTGCTCTGAGTAGGAAGGGATTGAAGGCTGCAAATGTGTGTGCAGAAAACAGCCCATGGGTGCAGCAGCCAGAGCGTGACACTAACAAGGCTCTGGGCAGTTTCACTACTTTTCTTCAGGATCCTTTGGGAATCCAAGAAATCCTTGAGCGCAGGCTGTTTCACGCTGTCGGCAGTTGCTCTAGCAGAGCTGGCTGAAAGCTCAGGCTCGCTGCAAGATGGAAGGTGTTCCTTTCCCCAGGCAGTGTCAGCCTCAGTGGCCCATGCCAAGCTCTGCTGCCTAGAGATGAGAATCTGGGGTCACCCTCGGATGGAGGGTGGGGAAGACAACTCTGGAGTCTGCAAGCTGCTCATTTTGCAGGTTGTGGGCAGGCAGAAGGTGCTGTTGGCAGAGTTTGAGGCTCAGGAAGAGTGAACTGCTCTGCAGTACACCCCTTGGCTCAGCAGCTAGACTGAATAAAAGAGAGAATGTCTCCTTTCTCATTTTTTAAACTAAACTGGAGACTCTTCCTGAGAGCTGGATGGGAGCATCAAACTACTTGCTAGCTGAAGGCTGGCACCAGACCGAGCTCCCCACCATGCTCTGGGAAACCTTGCTGGAAAGCCTGGCCACATCCCAGCAGCTGGGAGGACAGGAGAGTAGGATTCCCTTTGTGCTTAGCAGTTCAGCCATCTTTAGTGTGCTCAGCTTGAGCACACTCAGACAAGCTGTTTTACTCGTCTGTCTGGGGAATTGCTGGGAAAACTTTCAGGGCCTGGTTTTGTTCTTCCTTTTGGGTGGTGTGTGTCAGGCTTTTGCAGTTATAAACACCAGACCCTCCCTCTGTGCATCTGGGACAGTGTGACAGATGGATGTTTTTGAGCTGGACACTGAGTAGGGGGTTGGTTTATTTTGAGATAAGTGCTCGGGAAGGACTTTATGGAGGTGTGAGTGAGTACAGAGGGAGCAAAGCAGTGAAGAATTAGGCCCGATGTGGGCAGGCTTGGTACACGCTTCCCCCACCATGGGAACTCAGCCATCAGCAGCAGCAGCCACATTATTTTGGTTCTAGGCAGAGACTGTCAGTCCTGCTAAATGGGTAGTGGGCTCAGTTGCTCACCCTGCTAAAGCTTCAGATGAACCTCGCACACTGGCGTTAGCTCTTTTAAATTGGACAGGTTTAGGATTCTGGTTCTAAGAGGTAAAAGTACAGCAAATCATGTCACCACCTCGCCCCTTCTCTCAGGAAGAGGATGCTCAGGTGACATATCAGAAGAGACACTGCAGGGTCGTTCCGCCTTGCTGTTCTCTGCGCCAGTGCAGCAGGCACGAAAGAGTCCAGCGGTGATTCATCAGGAATCCATGGATCTTGGCTGATACCAATCAATCCTGCTGGGCTGCTAAAATAGATATGGCCAGAGCATAAAATAGCTAATAAAACCAAAATCCTCCATGGAAAATTCATTCTTCAGGGTATGAGGTTCCAGTTGCCATGCCAAAGAGAAGCTGCGAGGAGATAGATTTGAGATTTTCTAGCTTGAAGGAGAGGAGGGGCTATTATTGATCTCACTGCCCAGGTCTCTCCCATCTGTTCACTTACTCTGTTTCACTTAAAGGATTCGCATCATGGTAACCTTGATTTATTATCTGATTTCTTTTTTGATTCAACCTCTCAGAATTGTGCACTGGCTTGGACCTGCAGTAATAAACCAGCACAGTTATTCCCTCTTATCTCCGGCATGCATGTAATACTTTCACTGCTGCGTGTACCCGATTCATTCTTGCAGATGAGCAGCAAGGTGAAATTTAGAAAAAATTACCCTTTCTGATGAAGAATAAAGGACAGGCAGAGTTGCTCCATTCCAGAGCAGAGAGGGCATGGCAGGAGGGGAGTTGTCTCCATGTGTTGTTGTCTCCATGTCAGGATGAGACTTCAGAAGGGTACAGCACCAGCTGTGGCCTGCAAGACTGGGCAAGAGCTTTCTAACACTTAGCTGTGGCAAGCTGGAAGGCTCCCCTGTAGTAGCCTGTATTTGGCCTCCAGCAGAAAGCAAGGGTCCTAGCAAGAGTGCAGGACACAAGCCTGCAGGTAGGGCTGGATGAGGAGTCGGGGTCCAGCCCTGAGCAGGAATTGATGATTAAGCCATATTGTGTTCAGAGTAGCCTTGAGAGATACCGTGGAGAGCTTTGGCTCATAATGTATAGCAATGAGCTCCTGGGGTATGTGGACATCATTACGTCAGTGCATGTGTATGGAGGCTGGAGGGCCTTGTGTCACTTTAGTTGTACTAATTAATTACAGGAGTCATCTTTGTGTTTAGAAAAGCCTAAAATCAAAGGTTGCATTATCATCGTGCCAGAAGTCCAGGGGCTGATTTTAATTAGTATCTCTCAGTGCACAAAGGTTTTTGTAAAATAAAGCCATAGAGCTGTGATATTTGCCTGGACCTGCATCTCCCAAGGCGGAAGACTAGAAATTATTTGTGAGCTGAGATCACCAGCAAAAATATCTCCTGCAGGAGGAGAGAGAAGGGAGCTTCTGGCTACATTTTAATATTCGTTAGGCGATGCTTAAACATCTCTCCTGAATTATTTAAATAAAAGAATCAGACTTTACACCTGGGAGTAGCTGTGTTGGTATCTAGGCTGTAGCTACTCCCACGAGAATGAAGTGTGACAAGGCTTTTAAGGGACTTGGGTACAACAAAAGTAGCACTTCTGTTGTAGTCCCAGTTTACTCAAATTCTCCTGGCAGCCTTTTGAATACTGACACAGATCCGGGAAGCCCCTGCTGCTTCAGGAAAGAAGCTTTTCATGCATGTACTGCTGGTTTCCCCCCTCCAAAATCCATTTGGAATAATAAAGTACTCTCTTTCCCCAGGGTTAGTGAGCCATCAAGTCAGCCACATGAAACTGATGGCCCCTAGGTCATGAAGGCAGGGCTCAGTACCAAAGCAGGGGGTCAAACGTACCTTGTTACCCACTCATCTTCTTAGCAAGTCAATGATATCCAGCGCGATGGGAGGGTATGGAAAAGTGCCAAAGATACAGTGTTTAACAGGCTCATTGTCTTTCCACTCTAGCAAGCACAAGGTTGCATCACAGCATTGTTCTCCTAAGATGGATAAAGCAAAGAAGGACTTGATGAAATATCTGTGTAGGAGCCCCAACCCTCCTGATACCAGCAATGAGGCTTCATGCTGGGATTGCAGTCCAGGAACAAGTTTGTTGCTTCCCGATAGCTGCAACCAGGGGCCAAAAAAATATGCGGCCTGTGGACAAAAGACATTTTATGGTGATGTCCTCACTCCAGGAGCCTCCAGTATCTCAGAGGTAAGTGCAGAGAGCAATTCTTTTTCTACATCTGTCCTTCTGAAAAGGAAAGACCTAGGGTACACCTGGTATGGAGAAGTACAGATTTCACCCTGGGTCCTAGCCCTTCATTTCGGTTAGAGGTCTTTGTGCAAAACCTGGACCCTTACAAAGTGAAGCCATAAGGCTCTTCCTGATCATAGTTATGCTGCCTTCCTCAGCACCCAGTGCTGTACTATCATGATGTTGCCTGTATTTAGGATGCCAGCATGGCAGGGCAGGCATGTGGTTGTGACTGCAGGTAATATTTGGAAGTAAAGCCCTAACGACTGCTTAATCAGCCCCCAGTCCACATCTTAAGCTGACAACAGGCTGCACTCTGCTGACAAATCCTCTGCCTTTGCGCATTGGCTGAAGTTTCTGGCTATTTGTGTGTCTGAGCCTTTTCTGACCATTACTCACAGTCTCAATTGTCCCCAAAGCTCTGGTAAAATGGGGCTTATAGTCTCACCTTCTCTCTGACCCTCTCTAACCCAACCTCCCACTGTGCTACTACTGCTTTGTTATCTCTGATGCTTCCCTCACACACTGCATTTCAGGATGTTTGTGCTGGCCCCCATATGTACCATGCTTTGTTGAGACAGGCGGACCTGGAGCAGCACACCCCCAAAGGTAAATACACTGGGAGAGAATGCGATGTGACAGGAAATGGGCTGTAATTCATGATTGCTTATAGTGAGCATGCTGGGAACTAGGCTGAGGACTATAGCTTAGTGCTCTGCTTTCCTTCTTCTCTCAGTGCCCAGGAATGGCGCTGAGCTGCTTGAATGTCCCGTGAAAAGTGAATTTCCGTTAGAGGTGGAGCAGAGTATTCTGACTGGGTGATAAAATCATGCTCTCTTTTCTCCCAGATATGTCCACTCCCCCCAGGGTTCAAGGCAGACTGTGTTGGTGCCTAAGGGAGTTTTGGTCCCATGGTCCTTATGCCAGGAGAACAATGAATTTGCTTGTGGGGTCATTGCATATGGAACCAGCAACGCCCTTTTCCTGTGCAAATGTGACCTGCCTGTGAGAGCTGAGAGAGTTCAGGGCCTAGGTACCCATAGACAAAATCACGGGCCTCTCATTCATTCTGCATCCAACTGCAGCCCAGAGCAGCTGCTTCTCCCAGGGTGCGGAGGATCTTTGTGTATACAGAGCTGCTGGCTGAAAGGTTTGCCAGCACTCTCCTGGCCCCTGGAGCACTCTTGGGGACATGGATTGTAGACTGGCAGCAGGTGGAGAGAAAGTCCGCACGTGAGAGGATTTTGGTCTTAGAGAAAGATGATAACTATATATACCACCTTCCTGTGCTTAGAAGTGACATTTATTTTCATGAGTGAGGACAAATGACTGCATCCTCAAGTGAATCTTGACAAGCTAGACTCATCCCTAACAAGTGGAGACAGATCTCTATTTATGATCTGCTGCTTCTTCAAGGGGTAAGAAGCTATCAAGTTGGAAATGTAAATGCAAATGAAACAGTATTGACATAAATAGTTGATAGTGCACAAAATGCCATAATGGATGGGGCCATGGATTTTGCGACAGTGAAGTGACAACATTTGAACAGCTACACTCCCTGACAACAAATATAAATCAGGGCCATTCTGTAAAGACCCCAAGCCAGAGATATGCTGGAGTTTAAGAAGCTGTGGTTTAGGGATTTCTCAAAATCATCTTAAGCATGCATGTTGGTATGGACAATGCAAAGGGTTAGAATCATTTCCTTTACTCCCTAAACAGACAATGAACACCTATGAGGGTTGAGTCAGGGGCCATTTAACAAGGGCAAGGGAATGAGTGCTTGGAGGACCCTTTCTGTACCTGGTCACCTTGAAATGTGTCTGACTTCAGCTTTTTTGGCTGCTCTGCACAATTACTTTGAAATCAAGGAGTTGCATCCATGATGCAAACAGAAGCACATGGGGCAGGGTGAAGGACTGAATGCAAAGCTTGATGTCCAAAATACTCACAAGCCAGAATCTTAAGTTTCTCCTTTGTAGAATTTGAAAATTCATCAAACAAAAAGCTTTAACTCAACTAGAATCCATTTTTAGCTCAATGCTTAGCTCTGTCTAGGGAATAGTGCTTTTTAAAGCTTGCATGCAATTACTTAATTTAGGTTAAGCTTCAAATTCCCACTTTGCTGCTGTTCTATTATTTGCAGCTTGTTTAGCAATGTAAACAGTTTGATTTATTTATGGGGTAAATGACATGGTTTAATTTCAGCCAGTTCTTGGAAATGTATACTTTTTGCTTAGTCCAAATTTCCATTGGAAACATTTAACATGAGATTGTTAACTGTTTAACTTTTTTTTTTCCCCTCACACTAGTGCTGATGTGAGTAGGAGGTTCTTTTGAGCAAAAACTAAGGAAAGGTTTGTCCCAAGTGAGGTGTGAGTAAGAATTTCAGCATATAAAGATGACCTGAGCAGCTTGTTCTCTCTGCAGTATTTATAAGCCCTTTATCACCATCTGGACTGAGTTCCTCCCAGCCACAACTGGGCCTTGGTCTCAGGACACCCCAGGTAGGCAGGGGAATCCCAGCCCATTCTGAAAGTGAGAGAAGCTGTGCATTAGAGACATCAACTTGCCCATGATCATGTAGCAAAGGTGGGAACAGAGCAGAGCTCCCTAGAGCCAGGTCAGAGCCCTACCTCCTAACAAGATGCACGACAATAATTCTCAGTGGAGGCTTCTTCTATGCTATCATTTTGATGCTGGAAAACCATAGTGACATATTGCAGCAGGAAAAAAATCTTCTGTTCAGTTTCCCATTTTATGTCTGGTTGATTTCTCACACAAATCTAGTGAAGTGACTTCTGCAGACAACCCAGGAGACAGCACAGTTGTCCTGTATATATGAATGTAAAGCAGATTGATGTCTGATGGTTTCAGACATGTTACTCTTTGTCTCTTAGTCACAACCTTCAAGGTGCCTGACGACTTTGGAAGTGTCCTGGATAAGCAAGTGATTGGACCAACCACTGAGAACCTCATCAAGTCAGATTTCCCAGTACAATCATTTAAGCCCAAAGTGCAGATTGCTTTCCAAGGGCTTCCAGGGCAATGCCCTCGGAAGGTTGAAATAGAGAGGTAAGTAACCAGAAAGTGGCTAGAGGTGTCATTGTGGAATGGACACAGCGGATTAGGATGCTGATTTTTCCTTTCAAGACATGACATGTCAAAAACCTTGAGGAAAGTACTATGCTGTAAGGTGATGGTCTCCAAAGTGGGGTGTGCTTATCACAGGGAGTGTACATGACAAGTCACTGGGATGTGTGAAGAAAATATTTTTTTTAATATAGTGTGTATTTAATCTTTTTCTCATCCTTTTTTAATTTCTATTTTTGTGTGTGCTGTATAATGTACATAATATATTGGTATGGTGTATACATGTGTATAATCTATAAATTGGGCTAGATGATCACTGTAGGCCCCTTCCAACTGAACTATTCTATTCTATAGATGAAGAAATACACACGTATGTGGTTTGTGCGTGTCCTGGAGTTGGTTTGGGTTAATTATCACCAGCAGCTGCTGGCCCAATCAATTGGGAGGGGGCTGCAACTGGAAGGGGCCACAACCAGGACAGTCAACTGAACCAGCCAATGGGATAATTGATACCATAATGAGTCATGGCCTTATGTAGAGGGAGGGCTGGCAAAGGGTCAGGGTGCCTGTTTTCAATGTGCTTCAGTGCAGCTGGAGCAGGGAAAGTTGGCATCTTGGTCACAGGTAGAGCCCGTTATTTGCTTTGTCTTAAAAATTCATTAGTACTATCATTAGTATTTTTTTTCTTCTTTCTTTGTGTTTTTAAACTTTATTAAACTGTCCTTATCTTGACCTTTGGGGTCTCACCTCTTTTCTTTCTGCCAGTTCTTCCCATCCCACAGGAGGGGGTGTGGAGGGGGAAGCAGTGGGTGAGTGGCTGTGTGCTGTTTAGCTGCCAGCAGAGGCTAAACCATGATAGTGCCCAAAAATTATTTTACTGGTTGGGGTACACAATCAAAAAGCGGAGTTACACACATGGGAGCCCTTCTTGGCACATTAAGTGGTTATTTCCCTCTCTGATTCAAATCAGGAGAAGACAGCTATATCTTGCATTCGATATTGCTCAGCTCTTAGCCAGCAAGGGAATAGACTCTAATCAGCTGATGCCAAGGCACCGTGATCCTGACAATGTGCCAAGTATTGAGGAGAAGAAATATCCTGTCTTTGATATCAACCTCCCATTAAAGGTAAGAGAGTGTGTCAGGCACTTGTGATCTCTCTCATTGCTTCTATCACAGCATGTTTCTGAGAATTGCAGGATGCTTGGCTGTTAGTGATACACAAATGATAAAACAAGAAGATTCTTCTACAGCATGTCTGGGCCCTGAACAGTCTTTATAAGATGCTAAGCATCTTCTGTAGGGTGTCCCCAACCTCCATCAGAAGTAATAATCTTTAAAGGTGCTCCTCACTGTCATTTGTGTGTCCAAAGAAAAGGTGTTGCCTCATGTTCCCTTCTCAATGGAGTAGCCAGCAGTATTACTGCTTGCGACCTCTCCAAGTGGTATCTGTGCTTCCCTAGGAAGGAGCTAGAGATACAGATACTGCTGTTTGGGAGAAGATCATTGTCAGAGATCAGCACAGCTCTTGCACCTGGGCTTTTTGTAGCCCATTTAGGAGCTGCATGTTAACTTTCCTTCAAGGAAATTTTGTATTGGGTATTTTGTATTTTCTTCTCTCTGAAGTAAAACTTCATTTCACTTGTGTCCTGGCTTTTCAGATATTTGACAATGATGAGTATGACTGTCGAACTCCAGAAGAGTGGATCTCTCTAGGACTGGAGCCAGGTTCTCGTGACAGAAAGCCAGTGCCTGGAAAAGCACTTTTACCTACAGATGATGTACTGGGACACGGTAAAGCTTGAATGAGTTACTGCTCAAGCAAAGCAACACTAACAATTACAAGCCCATTCAGCTGAAGGGAGCATGTAGGTTCTGACAAACACAGCTCAGAATATCAGAAAAGCAGTAACTTGTTCTGACCAGGCTTGGGCAGACAGAGCAACAGACCTGGGATCTTGTCAACTGTCAGTCCTGCCTTTGACTGACTGACTGCTCTTTTTTAGAGGTAGACTTGCCTTTTACCCTTGTTTCTGTGCCTAGAAGTCGGTCAAAATTTCACTTTATTGATAGGGAGGTGTCATCATGAAGTTAGTTAGGTGGCTTGAACACAGTATGTTTGGCCTGGATTTCACTGTGAGTGTAGGATCAGTAGTTGAGTTCAGGCTGCAGTGAAAAGCCAAGTAGTAAATCTGGGGCAAATTAAGCGATGTAGATGTTTGTTGTTTTCCTGTCACTCAGAGCATTCCCAGTGAGGAGGCATCACTAGGTACAGCTGTACTGGTGTCCTGTTGTGGCTGCAGCTTGTATCAACACGCCTGCAGTAGCTTTAAAGCATAGGAGCTGGCATGCACACTGACTGCAGCTCTGGGGCAGCTGCCAGAGGCTTGGCTGTCTGCAAAACCTAAGCAGAAAACTTCATCTGTGTGGGTCCTTGGGCAGCTGGCACATAGTCTGAGATCTGCTGGCAGCTGGCTTGGGGAACACCATGCTTGATCACTCCCCAGGCTGAATGGACTGTTCTGCACACAAGTAGCTAGACTCTAGAGGTGAGACCACTGGCACCCTTATAGAGCCAGCACCGTTGCAGATGCCTATAGCTCCGACCCATGGTTAATGGCATCCATTTTCAGCTTCAGTGTCATGCTTTCCTGACCTGTATCTATTGATATTGATATATATCTGTCTGGTTAGCACCTCCCACCATTTAAGAGGATCCAAACATTTAAGAGTTAGATGCCCTGGGAATGACCCAGAGAAATAATAGACTGGAGATGAAGCTACAGGGTTTTATGCCTGCTCCCAATTAGAAGAAAGAGGACTTGCGGGGTTAGGGGGGAGGGTGTGACACAGGGCTAGAGCCACACATAGGAAAGGAGAAGGGCATCCCTGTAGAGCCTGTGTGGGTAATGAGGGGTCCTGGATCAAGGAGTGAAAGGAATTGGGAGGCAGAGGGGTCCCCAGGTATGGGCTGAAAGCAAGGGTGTAGGAGCATATGGGACCCAAATATGAGACTATGTCTGCAAAGAGTCAGTGAGAGTGCCTGAAGAAGGCAGTGGGAGAATGGTACACAGGGAACCCACAGATGTAAGAGGAGGAAAATGGAGGTCTCTGGTGTGTGCAAAGAGTTGGAAATACTAAGCTGTAAGACTTAAGTTCATTATTTAGTTGATCACAGCAAAAATTATGAATGATTGGCTGAGATTCAAGATAGTAAGTGGATTTGACTATAGCCTCTCGCCACTCTGATCAGGAAGTCTATTTGCTGTAGCCTCCAGGAGAATGGCGTAACCTTGTTTTAATCTTTGATTCTCTCAGAGGACCCCAAAAGCCAGAAGTTAGTCTACAAATGGATTGATGTTGGTGTTCTGGATTATGACAAGGAGACAGAGCTCTACTTGGTCCATAAAACAGTTGAGAATGGGCTGGTGCAGGATGAAGAAGGGAGACCCATCCTCAATGGAGGAATAACTCCAGAAGGTGTGTTTCAAGTAAGGCCTTTTGGGGCCTGATACACATGCTGAAAGTCAGACTATTACCCATGCTGGTCCTTGGTAGAGATGGGAAGGACATCAAGAAATCATGTAATTCCCCTCCCTGTTATCACTCTTGATACCTGTGTTAAATCAGTCCTGAAAAACATCAAGGGCAGAGAATTCCCCCCCTTAATTTAGCAACTTATTTGAGGCCTTCCCATTGGAGATACCTTTCTTTTTTCCGTCTCCTATCTTTCCTGCCTTCAAGACAAGTTAAATGCCGGTCTTTCTTGGCCAATGCCAATTTGAGGGAGTATGTCAACAGATTAAGATGGAGTACCTGCCTTTTGAAAAGTTTGGAGATGCTGCTAATTCCATGTTCCTAGTCTCTTGCTGTCCTCAGCTTTGGTCCCTCATTTTGACCTCCAGTAAGCCAGCTCAGTGATACTGTCGATCAAAAAGCTGCTGTCAGTGTTGCAAGTTGTTCTGAGTTTTATGTTCCCTGTAGAGTCTTGTAAGCTTTACTTTCATTTCCCAGGAAGAACCCCATTGTTGCCATGTCAGTACTGGGTGCCACGAATTCACCTGTTGTTTCTGGCTGAAGATCCCCAGGGGTTTGCAGAGCGGGTAGTTTCTGCTGACAGCTTGCGGAGGAAGACACAGGCACTGCTGCTCTATCACTTGTATGTGGACTGTATGCCCACAGATGGACTACTTAGCATCAGTGAGAAGAGCCTGGGGAAGATGAAGCTGTTGGCTATGCATACTCCCAAACTGAGGAAAGACAAGAGGTAAAGCATCAAGTACACATCTGAGGTCTCAGCCTTCAGTCCATTAATGTTGTAGGGCTTCATAGGGATACAACTGAGTGGCAATGGGGGAATATCTTGAGCATCCGATAGACTATAGATCTCATCTGCTTGCCAGCCAGTGCATGCTACCCTCTTGCCTGGAGTGTCATCAGAAGCAGGTAGGGCAAGAGCCCCAGGAACCTATGTACAGGATGGGTGATCTGTCAGTATTCCCAGATGCTTCATGTGCACATACACTGAGCCATTCTTACACCCAGAGTTAAGTGGCCTTTGACAGCAGGAATATTGGACAGCAGTGGTGTGGTTGACCTTGCTTTCAGGGAACAGATCAGTCATTGCTGAATTGATCTGCAGACCACCAGGGACTTGGCTGCTGTCTGCTGGTGACTCTTTGACTTATTAACAGCTGCTAAATAAAAAAGAAAAAAATAATCTGCACGGCAGGAAGCAAACGCCTGGATATAATCGAGTGTCTCTTTGAGATGCAGCTCATATCAGGAAGGCATTTTAGGAGTCTCTGGGCTGATGAATCATGAGCCATTGGTGGTGTTGCTGGGAATCAGCCATGACTGATTGCCCTGCTCAGAGACAGGAAGGTGTGCAAGGCTGCACAGTCTGCCAGCCTCAACTACACAGTAGGAGAGGAATTAGTCTTTGTTTGTGAGCGGAAATATAGGTATAAAGTACTCTGCCTGCTTGAGGTGAAAGATGATGATTTCCAAGGGCAAGCAGAGCAGGATTTCAGCCCTTACACAGATTTTGGCTGAAGAAACTGAATTCAGGAGGTGTTTCAGCAGGAGGTGGGACAACAGCTCAGCCCAGCTTTTCCAGAACTGCCAGCTTGCTTCCTCAGTTCCTGGGTTTTTTTTTTTTAGTTTGTTTATTTGTGTTTTCTTCCCTCTGTTCTCTGTAATACTTCTCCCTCTGCACATCTGAAAAGTTGCTTGCCTCTGTCATTTAGTGTCCAGTCAATAGCTTTGCTGGCTGCTTCTGTCTGCTCAGCTTTCCTAATGCATCCAGGCATAGGTGAGCTTCTGGGTTAGCAAATCCAGGAGGGAGGGAGTGAAGGGTGGGTTTTGTGGTAAAGCTACAGACACACTTTGCTCAGATATTGTGGGTTACTGTTGTTCCATGTCTTGTAACAGGGTGTTAGACCTTATGTGCTGCCTGGAGAAAGAAGTGAGTTTAGACTATGAACGCACCATGAACAGAATCAACTTTGACAGAATTGTGATGTCCAAACCTGAAACGTTTTTTTATGTCACCCTGCCAGACAAAGAGGAGAAGAAAGTACCAGAGAAAGGTACAGGACACTGAAGCAGATTGAACTTGGTGTGACTGTTACCTCTTGTTTTTGATAGAATTCATGCTTTGCTGCAAAAACTTTCAGGTTCATGTTAATGATTAGGGCTCATAGGGGACAGCAGCAGGAGATTAAATGAGGCTTTTGAGTATGTCTGCTCTTTTTTAGGGCATATTTGCATGTTCAGTTATCCTCATACCTGAGGATAACTCATCACCATCCATCAGCTAAGCTGCAGAAACTGCAAGTGTACCCTTAATGGTGCCAAATGCAGGGCAATGTAATTAGCTTACCTGCCTTCTGCACTGTGCTGGGGCTGTCTACCTCCCCTTTGCCATCCTCAACTGTAGCAGACTTCAGGTGGGAAAGAGGGCTCAGGCTCTTTTAGAATCCTGGACTGAAGGAAAATGACCACAGTAAAAGATGGGGTGATGTGTATTTTGTGCACTTCGATCTTGCAAAGGTTGGAATGCCTTGAGGTAGTTCACAAGTGGCCTCTCACAGATGAGATGACTCAGCTGTGCCCTGAAGCCTCAGTGGGAAGATTCAAGTCTGGTGTTCTTTCTCATGGAAACATCATGATGTGAGGCTTAAGGTCAGACACCATGATAGTTCCTCAACCCTAATGAGAGGCTGCAGAGCAGAGACTTTTTTCATTTGGCTATCTACTGAAACTGCTACATGATACTGCTTGTGCATCAGAACAGAGGCCTTTTCACAAGTATTGTCCCAATGGAGCTGTACTTTTCCTCTAAAACAGAAGCTGGGGTGGCTGTTTCAGGCAATAACATGGGGTTTTTTGTTTGTTTGTTTGTTTGTTATTTTGGGCGGTAGGGCTCATCTGGATCCCAGACTATCCTTTTGATGAACGACAAGCAGATTTCCACTGTCTCTCACTCCTGACCAAGCCAGAAGTCATCTTTCTGCTTACACAGGTGCAAGATGAGTGCAACAAGGCAGCCACCATGTCTCTCTTTAACTTAACGTTAGCTAGGCATGTCTGCTTAGAGGAGTTTGAACAGATCCAAACCCAGACCCTCTCCCAGGTGAGTGGAGTAAATGTGGAAGTGAACATGTGGAGCAGCCAGCAGGGACGTCAGTGTGTATTAGACAGCTGCAGATTAATTCTCTAGAAGCAGATGACCTTTCAAAGGAAACATTGTGGATTGCCAGGGAGAAATTTGGGTGTGTGTGTCAAATACATTGGGATGTGGGGAAACTGGGCTGAAAGAGCTCCCTAGTTAGCATCAGCCAACGCTGACCTGCTCTTAGTCATGTGTTGAACAAGTGGCCACATAGGGCTACAGCCTCTCTTTCCTCCTCCTGATCTTTGTGCAGATAACAGTCCTGGCTGGCACTCAAATCATTCCAGGTTTGTTTGTTTTTATTTCCCCATCACTCCGGCAGCAAGGCACAAGAGCTTTGATTCCTCCTGAAGCACTCATGGAGGTAATGGGTTTTCTACATTCTGTGTTCTTTATGTACTTAATTAAATAACTCTGTTTGCAATGTTAGCAAACGGACTAGGACAAAAATTTGCAGCTTTGTGGTAACTCTTGCCAGAAGATCTTCATGCCCTCTAAATGAGGGTAGCACATTGCACCCTGGATGTGGCCACATGGAGTAGGTGGCACAGGGTTCCACAGTAAATCCATGGCAAGGGTTATGTGCTGGTCCTTCCCAGTCCCATGCTGTTTCAGCCAGGCAGTGCTGTCATCTGCTCAGTGACGGAGGTTGTTTTATTACACACAAGCAGCAGTTGCCTGTGGAGTGAAAGTGACACTTGGTGGTATTTTAATAAATTAAAATGCTGCAGACTGATGCTGCCCTTGGCTTCTTCTCCTCTTTCTTCTCACTTGTCAAGAGAAGACAACATTCTGTCCTTTACTTGCTCATCATACTGTCTCACAACTTTTTATGAGGCACCCTGACACAGGCAGCTCCAGGGATACTGTTCTATAGAAAAGAGAATAAAAAAGAAATGCCGTGTATAAAGAGAAAGAATAGAGCACTCCCATTTTTTTTAATACCAGGCTTTCTTTTTGTAGGTCTTTTGTCAGTGAAAGAGAAGCATGGCCAGGTTCAGATGCCATGTGTGTGTGCATGGTTTTGAGAGCTACTGTTTAGCTGACACAGCTCTGAGAGAACAGTTGCCTTTCACAGCAGAGAAAGGTCCGGGATTCCCAGCTAGCTGCTAACCTTACCATATTCTTTCCCATCAGCCCTTGGAGGATTACACAGCTTGCTTTCTTTCTTTGCCCTAGGTTCAAATGTTTCTCAAGGATACTTGGATCAATACCCTAAAGACTGCAGTAAAGAGCAACCTGGGAGATGCAGGCAGAGACTGGTACAACCTGAAACAGAGCCACTGGGATATCTACCAGATGTCCAAACTGTGTAAGCTTATGAAGCGCATCAAATTCATGCTTCAGGACTCTGTGCGGTATCTGGTCCAGAACTCGCTGATCAGCTTCACCCAGCTTTTGCTAGATGCTTGCCACGGTATTCTGCATTGCTCAAAGAACATGGAGTGGGGAGATGATCTCATTAATAGTCCCTACAGGTAAGGAAGTTAAATCAAAAAGGAGTTGAAAGAGCAGCAAAGTGTAGTGCCATTATCTTTCTAACCACTGTTTTTACAAGCAGGCTTTGTGCTGTATGGGGGATTTAGACTGGGCTCTTTCCCCTAATTCAACACCTGACACATTTGCTTGAGTATGGAAGAATGATCCAGAGCTGGCTGCAATGTTAGCACAGATTTCAAATTACTGATAGTGATATGAGGCAGCCCATCAGAACAGAGGTCTGCTACTTCAATATATTGTTTTAAAGATTAGCCCCTTCCAGCATTCTCAGGGGAGCAAATAGCGCTTTTTTTTTTTTCTTCTTGGAGTCCAGGAAGAAGAATACAAGAACAGGTGCTTGATTCCATTCTTGGATTAAACCTCGGGAGTAGGATCTGGCCTAGGATCTCTGAAGAATACTAAATTCAGGTTGTCACAGTGCCCAGAATTTTATTCTGTTGGGTATTGATTTAAGGATTTTTGTCCTTCATGATATTAAAAAAGGAAGGTTTAGAAACTGAAAGAAAGGAAGATAAGAAAAAAAACCCCTGCCATTCATGTGAGGCCTTTTTCCTTGAAATCAGTGGAATTCTTGACACTGATGCCAGCTGATCTTGAGCCGTGCTAGTAACATACAAGATATAACTTCCAGAAGATGTATTTTAGGAGTATATTGGAGATGCTGAATGCTTGGTTTGAAGAGCATCTGCTATCTTTCTGTAAAGCAGCTCCAGCTCTTAACATAACGTTATGACTTTTGGAGATTCTGGTATGGCATGATTGACACTTCCTTCACCTTTGATAGACAAGCGTTCTCCATGTCTTTACTAGTAAGTTCAGAACGCAGTGTTTCATACCTTCAACTGCATGGGACAGTTGTTCTTTCCTCTGCTTTCCTGTCCAGGAAGCATCTTAATATCAGCATGAGAGAAATATAATTGTGTCATTTTCTCAAAAAGAATCCCTGTTTGTCCTCCTCTCTTCCTATTGCAGGCCTCAAAGGAATCCACTCTTTGTAACAGACCTTGTGCTAGACAGCAATGTCGTTCACTTCAGCCCCCCTGTGGAGAGCTTTGAGAAGTCTCTCGTTTCCCTGTTCAACAAGGGAATCCTGGTGACTCACACTGTCCCACAGCTGGAGAAGGTGAATTCTGCATCAACAGGGATGTAGCTGGGCAAGTGTCAGTGCATTGCAGCTTGGCACAGGCACCCTTGAGCTTGTACTGAGGGAGAGAATTGCAGAAGGAGGTAGATGGGAATCCAGTTTAATTTGGGCACTGCACTGTGCTGATGCAGTTCTGTTTTGATAGAATTTCTTCCAGCTTCCCAACCCTGTAGCTATTTTATCAGGTTGCTGTCTCTGCTTTGGTGCTGCAGGTTCTGTGGAAGCATGTCCTAAGTAGCCTGGTTGCCCTAAGCGCATGGCAGTTGGTAAAAACAGGCTCATAAAGGAAGTAACACCTTTCTAGTGCTCAGTCTGGTGCGGATCTTCTGTGTATGCATCCTTCCACCTGTTACTGTGAAAGACCTGTCTCCCTAGATCCTTCTTCTTTGGGGATGGCAACACAAAACTGAATAAACAATTCCTGACAGAATGTGGAATGATGGACTGTGTGACTTACCAAAGGTGCCTGAGGAGGCATGGTTAGCACTGCTAGTCCTGAAAGACCTCTCTCCTGCCTCTTCCAGTATGTGTTGGAGAACATACCTGTCACAGGCACACCCTTGCTGGACTCAGTGGGCTTGCATGAGCCAGAAGTGGAGGAACTGCGTGAGGCTATGCGGTGTGCCATTCGGAAGACACTGATCCCTCTCCAAGCCTATGCCAAGAGATATGAGAAGTTCTTAGAGCTAAATAATAATGATGTCCACTACTTCTTAAGGTAAGTGGCTTCTGACAAAGGTACCTTTAACCCAAATGGCAAGCCTTCTCAGAAGCTGTTGTGTGGATGTGCACGAGAATGCGGGACCTGTTCTGAGACACAAATGTCCATGGTGTGCTTCAGATAGGAGATCAGGCATCCATCAGAAGCAGCCTTTGGCCACGGGCAATGGTGTGGTTTTAGAGGGCATTGGTGGTGGCAGTGAGAATTTATTCCTGCTTCTGACAGCAGCCACATTCCTGTCATGTTTAAGTGTAATTGAACATATTAATGTCCCTAAAAATGAATCCTCCTGTTTGAAAATCCAGTTAGCATACTTGACTTTGGCCCCCATCAGTTATCCAGCCTGATAATGTTCTGTAGAAAGTAATGTTTTCTTCTGTTTCAGCCTCATTGTTTTCACTACCAAAACTCTTTGCACCTCTGTTGTCCTTTAGCTTCTGGTACTTTAGTGATCTTCTTTTTAGAACTTGCGTTTTCTCCAAGCAGTGGGACTGAAGCCCTTTTTCTTTTTTGTTATTCCAGCTTAATAAATTTACAAATCACATTGACAAATTCCTGTCTCTTCCAGAACACACTGAAGTGTGGGCCCTCCCCCAAGATAGGCCGGTTGATCTTTCCCATTTTACACCAGTGCTTTAATTTTGTCTCTCCCTCTTCTCTTGCCATATTACCTTTCATTTCTTTCTTCCTCTCCTTTTCTGCAGCTAAAATATTTTGTGCTTTTATTCCACTCCATGCTTCTTGTGCTCTAAAACCAATCGTAGATTTGAGTCTGTCCCTTGTCTTGCTCCACAATGATGTTCCTCAGTTACATACCAGTTCCATATCTTCTTATATACACATCCCCTGAAACTGGGGGCATCTCGAAAGTGCTACATGGTTGTAACTGCAGTGTGGGGTTGGCGTAGGCAGCCTGACTTCCTCTGCTTGGCGCTGGTGAAGCAGTGAAGACGCTGAAGCGGAAGCCTTCAGTGCAGGCTGGTCACTCAAATAGATGGTCTTTACTTGGGATGTCTTTGCTACTATAGCTTCCCATGCTCAATTACAGCTAGCACTTGTGTCCTTCACTGTGACAGAAACACACTATATAGGCATATCTTCGGTGGTAAGGCATAGAAGGCATTAGTACTGTCTCGGTCTGTGCTTGCAGAAGTTTATACATTCAAATAGGTGCATGTTTTAATAACAGTAAACATACTACTTATTATTTTAATGTTGTGGTCCTTTGGGCGGACACATCTGGACAAACTAGGAACAGCCTGGATGGTCAAATAATATTAAGGTCTACGTTATGGTTTTGGGGTTTTTTGTTTTGCTTTTTATTTACAGACACTACAAAGAGCAATGTCCATCTGCCCAGGAGGTGATGAGTATAGTAAACATGTACTTGTCTGAAAAGGAGAACCTGGACAGCACTCTACCTAGTTCTATTGTCATTGGTCCCTTCCATGTCAGCACAGAAGGTGTTAAGCAAAACCTGTCTGAAAAATACAAAGCACTTGCCACTTCCATGTTGGACATACTGGCTGAAAGCCTACATTTGCAGGTGGAGAATGTAAGTTACCTGGTTTAATAGATTATCTGTCAGTGTGTCCTCTTGTCCTTCTGCTTTTGATGTCACTGTGTTTGTGGAATGACCAACTGAGGCCACATTAATGATGAATTTTAGATTGCATCAGAGTGATTATTGAAAAAACTCCAACAAACTACAGGGGAGATATGCAGATCAAATATTACATACACCTAATAAATAATGTGCTTGAGCTATATCTCTTGAGACAAAATTCTTCAAGACCTTGCTGTCTTATATAAATGTGCTGGTGGATTGAAAAGATCTGCCTAGTAGACAGCTGGAAGGTCCCTCTGCTTGCTCTGAGGATAACTGGAATATAGACAATTGCATCTGCCAGAACGTTTTCTAACTATGCTTTTGTCATCATTTTATCTACATACCTGCAGTTCCTCTTTCTTTGGCAGTCTTGTTCCATTTCAGCTCAAATGAGATGGATGGGGAGAGACTGTGGAAAGAAAAAGATGGAACAGGACTGTGTACTCCTGAGTTCAGACCACCTTCAGAATGGGAAGTGGGTGGATCATGGCAGGTTTTCTGTTTTGCACATTAGCAATTAATGACTTTTTGATGGTCTTTCTTCCGCTGTGTTCTCCTGCAGATCTGTGATGTGTATAAAGCTGTCAGCTGCAAAATGCACGAGAAACCAAACAGTATTGAAGAGCTGGCTGAGCTACGGGAGTGGATGAAGGGAGTCCCTGAGCAGCTGGCTGTGCAGGAGGTAGGGATGGTCTCCTTATGGACAGAGGACACCAAGGGAAGTGAGGAGAAATTTGTCAATGCAATGTGTGGTGTCTCAAAAGCAGAATGGTTTTTGTGTGTGTGTGTTTTGTTTGTTGGTTTTTTGGGGGTTTTGTTTGTTTGGGGTTGGTTTTCTTGTTTGTGGGTGTGTTTTTTGTTGGGTTTTTTTTTTTTTTTTTCTTGGATGTCTTTGCATGCAATGACATAAGGTTCCTGGCTTTCTATTTTTGTGATTTCTAAGATTTGTATTTTTACATACACATACCATGAATTTAAATATCCATGCTAAACAAAATAGCAGTTAAAAATCTTGCCTAAAAGACTTGTGTATGCTTTTTTCTACCTTTATGATCCATTCTGCATTTGTATACTGAAGAGCTGTCATCTAAAAATTAATGTTGTTTTTAAAAAGATATTTCTGCTACCAAATGCTCATAATGCTGCTAACAGATTTCTTCTAATAGGACTTTCTAGTTCAGAGTTACTTCAGTTAAGAGTAGGTCTTCTCCCAGTTGAATAAATGGGAAACAAAGGCATCAAGCAGTAAGCCAACTTGTCTATGCCAAGGAAAGAACCTGGAGGATAACCCAAAACATTTTCTGTCCAGCACCTTATCTACTAGGTCATGCTTATTTTCATCTAGAATGGTGGTGTGATTGTTCACAGAACAAGGGCTTGTAAATCCATTCTCACTGTTCACACAGCAGAGAATCAGCCTACATCACATTAAGCTTATGTGATTAACACCCTTCAAAGGCACCTTATGAAAATAAGGTATAGACCAGAAAGTTGGAATCAGTATGGTCTAAAGGTGTGTGGGTTTTGTCTTTCTCTCACCTTGTGCAGGAACTGATTGGCAAAGTCATGGAAGATTACAAGGTCATGGAAGAATTCCTTTACAATCTTACTGAAGAAGATTTCAATGACAAGTGAGCACAAGGCATTTCTCCTACTGTCAAAGTGGGACACTTTGCAGCAATTACCATTCTCAGTGCTTTAGGGGCTATGTGCCTATCAAGGGCTCCAGCAGAACTTTTAAGTGCCTCTCAGGCTATATGAGCACTGAATTCTTGAAATTAAATTTGTAGAGAAGTGAGGGTTCATGTTGCTGGCCTGGGGCAAGGCAAACTGGTACCTATTAACCTGTTTAACATATTAAAGCTCTTTTCACTTGGATTTTTTGGAGACATTTGCAAGGTCTCAGAGTGCAGAGTTTAATCTGTGTCTGAAGCTGAATGAACACTTCCAAGGTAGGAAGATTCCCAGAGTTTACATAGGACCAGGAAGGAACATGAACCCTTTATTCGTCACTGCTTTTCTTTTCCATGCAGTCTCCTCTGTTTTATCTTTGGTTATGCTATTCAGATTGGGGCCTGACTATGCCCCAGTAGTAGTCAGCTCACAGACAAACACAGTTGCACAGCTTCTAAACTCAGCTTAGCCCCAAAACACATCTCATGTGACATGAACTTGGTCTATTGTGTCTGCAACCTGAGTGAGTCTCTGTAGTGCCCATGAAACTAGAAACATGGGATGCACAGTGCAAGACTCCCACCAAAGCTGCAGGAAATCACCTCAGCTCTGCGACAGCTTAGCACAGAACACACTTAGCTGTGTGCCCACTGACCAGACCTGGCACGTGCAGAACTATCAGGAGATTGCTGCATCCCCAGGTGCTGGGAGGGGTGTAACCTGGAGTGTAATGCTGCAAAGCTTGCATCTGGCATTGTGCACAGAAGCTAACAAGTCCAAATGGAGTAATAGGTGGGCTATGGCTGAGCTGAAACCAGAAAACTGCCTTGGCATGGGCAGCTCCTTTGTGCAGCCTCTCTTGTACCTGCATTGCACTCCCCAGAGCACTCTGGAGGAGACTTGCTCTCTAAGGCTGCACTGCATCAGGGTTACCCTGGCTTCTCTCTGCCCTACAAACAGGAGACTGGCTTTTTCAGTAGCCCTGAAAACCTACAAGGCAAGAGTCTGACCCCATTTTTTTCAGTTCTTTGTTGAATACATTCAAAGACAGACATTCTCTCTGGATGCCAACTGTTATTTTGCTGTCTCCTAGCTTTTCAGCAGCTTACTGAATTTGTTCCTTTGAAAAGGCTCTCCATTTCTCCCCAGCCCTCTCCATTTGAATAGCGTAGTCACAAGGACTGCATATCAACAAGAAAAGCTGAAAAAAAACCCTGTTTTGTTGAAACCACATGTGTTTCTGTTGTTGTAAAGCTTCCTTGTTTGGTGGGAGTTGGCTTTCTCATTCTGCTATTTTCAGCATTTTAAACATGCTCAAAAATCTTCTCTTTCTCTCTCTCCTGCTGTTTTGTTTGGTGGGTTTTGGTTTTTTGTTTTGTTTTGGGTTTTTTTTGTTTTTTGTTTGTTTGTTTGTTTTTTGTTCTCTTATTATATCATGTGAGTGCAGGTGGGCTGCAAGTTACTGGCCACTGAAAATAACTATGGAAACTGAGTCCATTCGGCTCCAGCACCTGGAGGATGAAGACAAATTTCGCAAAATCCAGGTCATGGATCAGAATGGCTTTCAAGACAAACTGGAAGAGATGCAGGTATTAAGCCACTAACAAACTGTCAAGAGAAGGGGCCTTGTAGCTCTTGTGGTCAGCCAGGTGGGAAACTTTCAGATGAGACTTTAGTCAGATGAATTTCTAGGTCAATGTATTATTGGACCAAAAATTATCAACACACATACTTCTTTTTTCAAAAGAAAACAACTTTATCAACACACACACTCTTTTTT
>JANHGN010013254.1:0-13479 GCA_024605025.1 Megaceryle maxima
GAGGTGGTGGCTGCCCCATCCCTGGCACCATTGCAGGGGAGGTTGGCCGGGTCTCTGAGCACCCTGCTCTGGTTGCATATGGCCCTGCTCCCTGCAGGGGGGTTGGACTGGATGAATTTTAAAGGTCCCTTCCAAAACAAAACATTCTGTGATTCCATGAAGATTAGGGATGTTACGGATGTTACATTAGCATGTAACATACCTGCATTTTGCCTAGAAAAGCGTTTTCCTCCTAAATGCAAACATCCCACAGATCGCCTTTACTAATTTAGCAGTTTGGAAAGCAGAACAGGGAAGGGAAGATAACCCCAGTCACTGCCGTTATAAATCCACCTGCTCTGCAAGGGAAGGCACGAGGTGCGATGTGAGGGGAGACCCCTCGGGCATGGGGATAGAGCGGCCGGCGCCTCTCCCCGCGGGAGCCCAGACTCTCCGGACAAGGATGCGGCGGCCACCCGGGAAAATGGCGCCGGGCGGGGAGAGGCGAGGGGAGGCGAGCGCCCCTCTGCGGCGCGCAGCGGCCGGGAGCGGGAAGGCGGGGACTGGGGGTAAGGCGGGAGGCGGTGGCGATGGACGGAACGGCAGGGGGCGCTGCTCGGCCGGGCTGCGGCGGGGCCGGCAGGGGGCTCGGCCGGGGCCGGGGCCGGGCCGGGGCCGGTCTGTGAGCGGAGCTGGAGGAAAAGTGACAAGTGAGGGGCTGAGGGCGGCGGAGGCGGCGGCCGCCCGCGCTCGCTTCGCTTCCCCGCCCGCCGGGACGAGCGCAGCCCCGAGGGCGCGGCGTGGGACGGTTCGGGAGGAGACGCGGCCCCGCGGCGGTTCGCGGGCCGGCCCGGGACGCCGGCGCTGCGCGGTGGATGTGGGAGTAAGAGCGGCGCCGGTTCAGGAATGCAGCAGCCGGGCGGCGGGGACGGGAGCCTCTTGCTGCTCCCGCTGCTCCTGCTGCTGCGAGCGGGCAGCCGGGCGGAGCTGGGGGACGCCACGCAAGGTAAGGGGTGCGCGGGGCCGCGTCGCGGCGTTTGGCCCGGGGGAGCCTCCCGTCTCCCGTGGCGGGACAGGGGTGATACCGAAGCGGGGGGGGAGGATTGTCTGTAAGGGGGGCCGGAACCGTTGGTGCCGCCTCGCGTGGGGTCCGGCGCGGCGGGGCCGGCTCTGCCCTGGATGTGGGGGCGAGCGGAGCCCGCCGGCTGGACGCCGCCCGCCGGGGGGTCCGCGGGGCTGCGCGGCCCCTCCGCCCGCATGGGAGCCCGGCGGCTCCGGCGCTTACCCCCCCGCTTCCCGTTAACGAACTCCGAGTTTTATACTCGATCTGTGTTTAATTGCTTCGTAAAAACCCCTTCCAAGTGTTCGGCAGAGTTATTAGCGTAGTGCAGCCGTTCCCAGGCGGGAGTCCCGCTCTGGATACGTGATTGATGGATCCCGAGGTGGTGTTATCAATGATGACTTGTCCTTTAGCTCCAGCTCTGGGGGATGTTTTGCCATCGTATTGCCCTTGTAGTCTTCCAACAAGTTTAGTTTGTTTGGTTTTTATTTATTTATATATATATTTTTTCACAGTAACCCTAAAGAAAGCCTCTCTGATTTAGTTTTAACGAGTAATGTTTATTTTGCGATCTTTCTGTTTTATTAGGGTTTTGATTTCAGCCTTTTGCAAATGATTTACGTTTTAAAGTGTAGCGTAGCACATGCATAAAGGGACCTGGGTGGAATTAGGCAAGAAGGACTGATTTCTGAGGCCAAGTCAGTAAAAAGTGAGCAGCGCTTTTGGCCGCCTGCATGAGAATTTCAGTAAGAGGTGGATATTCCTGAACTCCAGCTCCTTGAAGGTATTTTATGGTTGGTACTTAAATCACATGCCACTTCTGAGAAGTGCTGGTTGATAATACGGCCATATTTAGTATTTGAAGAAGGTAAAAAAAGTGAACACTGAAGAGATAATGCTGATTGCGTTTAAATACTTAGCAGGTCAGAACTGAAAAAGCTGTGCTCATAAAAACTAAATTGCAGTGAGTGTAGGATAACTGCCTTAGAAAAGTCAGTCACAGGTAATTGCTACAACCCTCTGTCGTGTGCTGGTGCCTGAATCTTGGTGTTTCAGTGTGTCTCTGATAATGCTGTTACCTGGGACTGTTCGGTAGGGGATCTGAGTGACTTTCCAGATATCGCAGTGTGACTGTTGGACATGGGAGTCTCCTGGTGCAGGTTCAATGGCTGGACGATGTTCTAGCTTAGGGTAGGGTTCTCTGTTGCATCTCGATGGGAAAATTTTCAAGCCTTGTTTTCTGGTGTCTCCAGGGAGTGCTGGATGTGCTTAACAAATAGCTGTATTTTTTAAAGGAGGGCAGATTGGCCATCTTTTTTTTCCTGGTTTTCAGATAATTTCAAGAATTTAGGGTTATAATATGAAATTTTGTGGCTTTCTAAGAGCCTGGAGAGTAAAAAAAAACCAAGACAAACATGAACATAAAGCATCTGACGATGTCAGATCCAAAACTGGCCGTGTTTTATTTACTGTGAATGCTGCTGGGAATTATACTTCCCAGCAGAATTCATAAGGAAAGATCTTTCCTTATATGAATTCACCTTTTATTACCACTATTAATATAGTCATTATGCACAATTACTTTCCACAGTAAAATATTTCCTGTATTTTAAGTAATATTTTTGGCAAAACCTTACAATGTTGACTCAGGGGCAGATCAAGGGATTTATTTATTTTTTTATAGATAGATATCTATCATGTACGTTACAACCAAATACTAAGTTTTCTCCCAGACCTCTAAAGATCTAGGTTTTGTAGAAGACTAAGGGAACCTGAACATCTAACACTCTAAAGGAAAACAAACAAGCAGCTTAATGATAAATTTGCATATTTCTGTAAGATAACTGCAGTGGCTGGGTGAATAGATTTTCTGCATCAGAAATCAACTACACAGAAGCTTTCGGTCCCTACCCTTTTACCCTCACATTTTTGAGAAAGATAGAATATTGATTGCTAAATAAGCAAAGAGTTTTGTTTTTTTTTTTTTTTTTTCGAGGCATGTTAAATAAGGACTGCAGTGAAAAGTCCATGTCTGGTAGTAGCCCAGCTTCTACCACCAGAAAAGATGGGCTGGGAGTCCAAGCTCTGATGGTCTAAGCCAATGAAGATACTGAAGTGTAGTTTGGGCTCATAGCTCCCTGAGGTCTGGAAGGATCAGAACATCATTGTGCTGTGCTTGGTCCAAACATCTGTGAAGACATAACTCCTGCTCCAGAGACTTCCCTGTTTGACACTCCGATCCAGTAAATGTCTACAGATGTGCACAGACGTGTGAGGAGGCTGATGCAGCTCGGTAGGACAAGTCAGATGCATATCAGCTTGTGGGTCAGGAACCTGCACAGCTATTGTCACATCTCTTTCGAGGGGATTATTACCAGGTCATCCACTTAGTTGAGATATTGTCAAGTGACCAAAACTGTTTTGCCTTCCAAAAGTTCTTTTTTGTCTTTCCCTCTTCACTCCAACCCCCCACCCCCCCTCCTGCTGCTTTCTTTTTGTCAATGACCTTTCCTTGTAGAGAGCAAAACAAAACAAAACGCGCATTTTCCTTTGTGCATTCCCGCTGTCTGTAACGCGGGCCCTTCCCAAGGGGTGTTTCTGGGCTGGCCCAAGTGTTCTGAATAAAAACCCAAATTTAATGTCGATATAAGTAACAGGAACTCTCCAACTTGGGTATTTTTTTCATCCTTTGCAGTAACTGACTATGGATGTTACCAGTTGGTTTTATTCTTTTTCTTCCGCATCATGTTACTTTGTCACAACAGAATAAGCTTAAATACTAGAAAAACAGCTTAAAATCATAGAGTAAAACCACAGATCACTAGTTTGTTTTAGATTATAGGGGGGTTGTTGTTTTCCTTGAAAGTTGCCTCTTGTGAGATAAAGTTCCACAGCTCTTGATTAGTCCCAGTAATACCCCGGTGGTTAATTGCTTTGTCCGTAGGTCAACAGGCTGCTATTTCAGCCAGTATCCCCTTATGAGTTTACAAACAAACAAAATGCTTTTGTTGCCTTAAGCCTATGAAAGGATGAGAGTAAATGTCACTGTTGTCAGATAATTGCCATGATTGTAGTCTTGCAACAGAAGTTGCTTGAAGTATCAGCAAATTATCTTCAGGACATCATTTCTTTGTTTCTGTAATTGCTGTCTCCTGAAACTGCTGTTTGTGTTGATTATGTGCACACGGGAATTTTCAGTTAAAAAATTGCAAATGAGATCTGGGCAGGGGTGTGTTTTAAAGCTTGTGTATGGATTTTAAAGACAAATACCTAAATGTAGGCAAGGAGAGGGGGTTAAAGACAAAGCTTCCCTGAGGTGTGACACTAGATACCGCTCTTTGGAAACACATGTAGAAATGCAGCCGTCTTCTGAGACTCAAAAGAGCGCCTCAGAGTTGAAAACTCTTTTTAAAAGTCTCTAACTAAATGCAGCTGCTTTCCACATAGCAAGTGTCTTGCGAGCCAGAAATATCTAGAAAGTTAACTAATACAAAATGAAAAGTGCAAAATAAAAAGTGTAAACCTTCCCCAAGCCCTAGGAAAAAACCTCTGTCATCTGCAACTTTTATGTTCAGACAATTGTGCGTGGGTTTGAAATTTGGTATCTTAAACAATTTTCAGTCACCTGTGGGAGCTGCGGTTATTTTCGGCTGCAAAGTTGTGCGTTTTATCTCCTGTTGCAGCGAGGTGTTCCCATCCTGCTGGAGGTACCCAGGTGATAGGTGTTGATACTTCACCAGGGAAGCTGCTCCCCGAACCCAAAGAAATGAGGCAGCTTTTCTCAGGGCTGGCCTCAGCAAAGCTGGGAACTCTCACACCCAGCCTTGCGTAGGTGGAGGCGTGACAGTGATAACGCAACTTGAGTTTTGACAGTGACTCCTACGTACTGAAACACTTACATGAATAGCAAATGAAGTTATTTGATTGTTAAGATGATATATTTGATTCAAATTTCTGCTTCTAAAAATCAGCAAACCGAGGCTGTTTTCTTACAATATTCTCTTGCACTTGAAAGCAGAGGGAAGGTTTATGTGGTTATATGTATATATATATATGGTAGGAAACAGTTTCTGGTGGTAATGGTAGTGCAGCACTGGGAGGGCTGTGGAACCAACTCTTTAAAGCAGAGCTTAAAGAAATTTTGGGTTAATTGGGGCTGGGGCAGCAGTTGAATAGTTACGTGACCTTGCAGGGCTTCTTCGTCCTGCTTGCTTTTTTATTGTCATTATGGAGATGCTGAAAGTCAATGAATCTGCTCATTTATACGTGAAACAACAGTCAAGTGAATAAATGAGAGCAATTGTCTACGACTCTTTGGAAATAACCACAAAATACTGGTGTTAGCTGAAGGATGCTTCTGTAGGTTTGGCGACTGCAGTTTGATGTATGTCATGATGACTGAAAAGCGCTTTGAAATTCCCAACATTTTACATTTGGTGTAAAATTTCATTTGGTCAGGTGCTGCAGAAGGTGTTAGAATTTTTTCTGTCTGTTCACAAGCAGAGTCACAGGCCTCTCCCCTTGCCAGGAGTGTGGCTTATGAGAGGCTTGGTCGTGTTTAATGTCTTTTATTTGGGTTGAAATGACAGAATGGATAGAAGGGCTTTGAAGTTCACTGGGGTGGAAAAAAAAATAGAATCATTTCAGCCTAAATAGATACCGCTGGTGTGTTACTTAATAATAAAGCTCTAAATATTACCAGTACTTAACAGTAAAGTTCTTTTAGGCCCTCTTGGGAATATAATGTAAAATGAAAGAACTTGGCTATATTTGGGGTCTAATGCAATGCGATATTAAAAATGGTGCTCCGCCAAAGTTGAACGGCTTGGGAAAAAAATGCAGCTTTAGAAAGGAACCCGTTAGCGAGGGAAAGCAATAATGCAGGCATATTCTCAGCATACTTCCACGCCAGCATCCTGTAGGGAGGAAGATTGCTTTCCAGGATCTCCTCCTGAAGTGGAGACATTGGAGTGCCACTGTTTCCAAGTAAATCCACAGAGCAGCTTATGAAAGGAAACGGCTGGTGACGTGTGAAAAGAATCCCATGGTGCATATCGCTGAGATGGACACAAAATAGAGGAGGATGGCGAGTTAGATAGGATACCTGAAAAAATAATGCAGAACGGTCGGCAAAAGGAATGAAAAGCCACATTGCTCCCATGGAGGAGGAACTGACCGGTGCAAATTCATTGTGGGGCCAGTACGGTGTTTCGGCAGCGCCGCGTACAATGCCAGGCTTTTTCTGATGTGTTTCAACAAGTCATTAGCTGGAGATCATGCCGAAGGCATGAAATAGGCTCTAAAGCAGAAGAAATCTTAGGTCAAGTCTGCTTTGTTGCTTCCACTGAGTTCCACAGAGTAATTGTACTTGATATCCTCTCTTAACAAAATCCCTTCAGAGAGCTGCACAGAGGCGCTGGTTGTGTTTGATCAGTGAGGTGCTACAGAGCCACCTTCACAGGAGACTGCAGAACAACAAAAAATGGTCTTTTGCAGGAAGTATCCTGTATCGCTGATGTTGGCCGGGTCTGGGCAGCGTGTCCCTGTCTGCTGGATCAGGACAATTGTGTGCCAGCTCCGTAGCGCTGGTCCAGGCATGGCTTCACCCACCCGGGCCTTTCTGCTGCGCTGGAGGCAGGGAGCCAGGGTGTGTTGATGGTGCTTTGGGAACAGTGAAGGGAAAGGAGATCTGTTTGGCCTGGGTGTTAGGGAAAGTTGTTTTTTTTTTTTTTTCTAAAAAATAATAATTGAGGCACTTCACCACATGTAAAGGCAAGGCACGAGCAAAAGTGCTGGTAACTTTGTGCAGATGTTGCATGTTTTTTGTAGCTGCTGCCGATGCCCCGCTCTGCGTTGTGTTGTACAGAGACATGCTTTCACTCACTAACAGATATTTGGGACTAGGTTTACGTTAAGACTTAGCCATCCCAATATGCAATGGTAAAGATTCCAAACTAGATGAGTTCTTGAGAAAACAGTTAGTGGAGGCCCCGGTGGAAGCCTGCGTTTTATTAAAAGTTTTTTTTCAAACTGGTCAGGTCATACGTTGAAACTGATACTTTGCGATGGCTTCCTGTGACCTTCTGCTCCCTTCCTCCAAGGGGTGTCAGTTGTGCGTACTCCTGTCCCGTTCCCAGATGCTCTGTTCTGTCTGCAGCAGAGGTCTGAACATCTGTTCTATGCAGATCTGGGAAAGAGCCGGAGTGCTGAAGCTTTGTGTCGGAGCACAGCAGCAGGCCATGGGAAATTAAAAGATCAGAGATAAGCAAGGAAAAATTGCACATTCCCTCCAGAGACTGGAAATATATGAGGGTCTGCTTTTCTTACCCTTAGAACTTGGAGATTATCTTTGGAAGGATATGCACTTCCAGATTCACAGTGGGAGCGTTCCTCTTAAGAGACAACTGTTTGGTCCTCCTCTGACAGAGCTGGCACAGGCCCTCCTGAAGATGCTGAGCCATGCTTGGAAGGATTGATGGTGCAAGGGTAATGTGCTGCCTGAGAGTGTCCACATTGTGGCCAGTCATACAGAACATAATAGCTTCTTTTTCAGATAAACTGCTACAGTGCTGAGAAGGGGGGAGTTTGTAATCTCTGTGGCCTTATTTTCAAACCTCACAAGGACCTTTAGCTCCTACCACATTTGCTTGGGAGGACCGAGCACTTCTCAAAATCCCTTCAGAAAGGGCATAGGGTGTGGATTAGTCCAAAGGCTTCAGAAGACTGGTCAGGAGAAGTGGAGCTGCTGGAGATGATGCAATGAGTGAGAAATTTGACAAGAGCCCTTTTAAAATCATGTCTGGTGATACTTCTCTTCTTGTTGGGCTAATACCGCTTTGAAAAGAACTTGTCTTTGTATTTCAGGTCCTAACCACATCTAGGTAAAAGGTGGGAGTGGCATTTGGAGGGAAAAGTGCTGTCTTTTGTTAGCCCAGCTGACAAGCTTTTGACTGCAGAATGTGGGCTTTGACCTGAGAGCAAGGGTAGACCCTAATGAGGCCTAATAATATCCCCACCACCTGCCCTTATTTCTTTAAATTGTTACAACTGTGTAATGACCATTATTTGAAAAATAATGGCAAAGCTTCCAATAGCACATAGATTAATTTGTGCTAGGCAGAGGCTGCAGCTTCATATTTTGTTTTGTTTTCATCTAAGCATTTCCTTTAGAACAAGCACCATAGAGAAGTAATTGTAACACTTGCTATGTATTGTAACACTTGCTAAGTATTTTCAATTAAAGTGACTTTTCCACCCTCTTCCAGAGAGCTTTTGTCTGCTTTTTGAACAGAACGTGAGTGTCCAAAGATAGGATTGTTCTCCCTGAAGGCTTTGGTTTAAAAGCAGGCATGTAAAGGTGGTGACATATGTATAAGGACTCTTGGGTAACAAAAAAATGCTAGGATGGTAGAATGAATTGCAGAGTGTGGTGATAGGGCTGGGTTGATGGACATCCAAAAAAGTTTGAAGCAGATACAATAAGGGTATAGGAGTCTTGATGTTCTCCTAGGAGAGTCTGTTGGTTGTGGTGAGCACTTCTCTTCAGTCTTTTTTAGACTTGGTACCAGCTTTTGTTAGACAACATGATGCACTGGGTATGTTTGGATAATATAAACCAGATTGCCAGAGACGTTTTGTTGCAAATATGAGCATGTTATGAACTGCTAGTTGTTGAAGTTCTTGAGATAGTCAGACATCTGGAAAAAAAAAACAGAAGGCCTTAGTCCAGGCTCTGTGAGGTCAGGCGAGTGTATTCCTGACCTTCTCTCACTAATAACTGAAAGGGATTTTAATGTTCTCAGATAATTCATGTTTTTGATGAAGCTTTTAAGTTTTTCATCCCACTTGCAGGAAAAAAAAAATCATCCACACCTGCGCTTGTTACTGCTCTGAGCTATGGAGTGAGTGCTAAGTCACCTATTTGGCTTGGTTGGAGGAGGAGAAATGCTGTGTTGAAATGCTGTTGTTGTGTTTGTAGAAGTAGCCAAATGAAACGTACGAGCCCATCTCACCACCTCAGCATGCATACCTTTGAACGTACGTGTGACACGTAACTTGGAGAGGGGTTTTGTTCTGCATTCTGTTGAATTCAGTTTCATGAATTCAGTCCTCAAAGGCCAGTGTGATTGTGTACACAGTGGTTGTAAGGAGGTAGAGGCTTGGCCCAATGACTAAAAATAAAAAAAAATTGGTGTTAGAACTAAGATCTGGTTTTGATCAAGAGAGGTCCTCTTTGCAAAACTCCTGATGGCTCGCCTCTCTCTTCACGTTGAGGCATCATCTTGTGCAGTGAATATCATTTTGTGCCACCTCTATAGAGTTACTGTATACCTGAGTGCTGTGGAGTCTACGCTGTATTCACAGCAGGTTTTGCCTCTCCCAGTTTTTCCTGTAGGTCAGTTATCATGGTTGAACATCTCTTCTCCAAAATGAACTTGGCTTCAAATAAAAGGGAAGCATCTTTGTAATTGTTTTGTTTACACTGAACCATTTGATGTGCTGTGTAACAAGAATTCTGTACGTTTTAGTTTTCAGTTTTATATGTTAATTATTCGTTCCATATGCTTTGATTTATTTTTTTGTTGTTTTTAAAATACATTCTCTCTCTGAGTCTAGTGACAATTTGTAGCATAATGGAGACATCTCTTTTTCCAGATGAACCAGAACAGAATCAGAAAAAGCTGAGAGCTCACCACCTGAGCTCTGCTTTCAGTGTGGTTCACCTAGAATTACAGGAGGTCATTTAATTCCCAGTTGGTTGTCAAAGAAATGAATTTATGTCATTAAATGCTTTCAAAAGGCCATGCAATAGCACCAGGTGCAACTTCACTTCTGACCATTGACTTACTATTGTAGTACCTGGAATCCTTTCCTCTGAATATATTTAAAGTTCTTCTCCAAATGGGGGGGGGGGGGAAAGGAAGATTCCCAGTTTTGATTTGTCTGCCTTTTGTTTTTTTCTGAAGAGTAGAAGTGCAGAGCTCCCCTGAGAGCTGAGTGACCCTGGAGGGCTGGGAATATCTCACAGCCAAGAAGCTGGCAGCAAGAGGGAGGCCGGTAATTAGAAGTGAAAATGTGGTAGTTTAGAATTAACTATCAGCCAATGATGAAATCTGAAACTCCAAGTGGGCTTTTCCTTTGTTCAAGCTCTGTTTGGGGCATTTGATGGTTTTGCTACTGCTGAACTGGAGAGTTGTGTTTGCTCTAATTAGCAACATGCCAGACATCCTCCCAGAAACTCTGGCTCGTGCAAAGTGGGCCCTGTTCTAGCTGGTACATGCTCATGGGGCTTTAGCCTCTTCATCAACTTCCTTTCAATATCTGGGGCAACTGACAGCTCTGAATGGTCCGGAGTTGTGGTTTGAGAGCATGATCTTTTGGCCCAGTATTGCATCAAGCAGTTTGGATTAACTGGGAATGCTGGGCTGCTGGCATCCCTGAGGTTGAAACACCTCATGGTCACGATAAGGCATTTTTGAACTGAGGGCCCCTTACTTTTAAATTCACTTTTCTTGGCAGTCTTTCAGAGCCCACGTCTGGCAACCTTTGCAAGTGAGATGCAACAAGCCTCATTTATTTTAGCTATTGGTCTGTCACTGTGTTTTTAATTTACTGTAATTTAATAACTGACACAATGCTGGAATAAATAAATGGGCTGTGAACATTCTCGTAGACTTTGGAAGTCCAACTCAGGGCAAGATTTAGCTTTTAATTAACACTGTCCATGAGGTTTATTTTTAAAATTGTATCCTTTCAAACAAGGAAATGTGAAATTGAGTAAGAGATGAATAATGGAAACCTGGTGTGGGATACCAGAAGGCGTTCTAGTGCGTACAGTAGTGGAACACAGCCCCTTCCCCAGCAGAGCTATTGGAGGACCATTGTAGCTCTGGACTCTGTTTCTTCTAAGTTATGGGTCATTCCCCTGCTGGGCCATAAGCTGGATGTCATTGTTATCTCTCCCTTTATTTTTCCTGTGTATGATATGTTGCAAAACATGTTCTTAGTGGCATTAAGAACAGTAGTATTTTACATGAGTATAAACCAGATTTTTAATACAGCAAAGAGCTTTAGGAAGGCCTTGCAATGCCCAGCTAAAAAGAACTGTTGGAAGGGGGTTGCTTTTTAGCCCCTATTGATACATAAATTCTCCAGAAAGAGGCCCAGGCAAGGGAAGAAGCTGTCAGGGTGTCCTCTCACTAAACACTGATCTTTGTCATTAGCAACATTCAACTTCATCAGGGATCAAAAGATGATGTTCTCTTGATTGCTTCCATTGTAGAGGGGGAGATGATACTTGATTTGCCGTTTTTCTTTTGAGACTCTGTTTGTAGGGTGTGATTTATACACTTACACTCTGGTTTTGTGATTTATATATCTTTTTTAATACACAATTTTCTTTTAAATCCTATTTCTGACTCTTAAGACTGGTTGTGCAGTGAATCTTGTGCGTTAGTAAAAGGTTCACAAAACTTGAGAATATTTTATGTGCAGAAATTTGATGGACTTCTCTTAAGATCTTTGGTCTCTTACTTTTCATAACAGCAAATATGGTCCAGATATGAGGAGCACTGTGATCAACCCTTTTCAGCCTGAAAATCTACAGCTAATATCAGACTGAATTGCTTTTGGTTTATTCTGTTGGTTGTGCTGTTTGGGGTGAGACAGATGAGGTTGGTCATGATGATAACAGCCCCGTTCCTTTCTTCCTGAACTGGTTTTAATGGGGATCCATTAAATAATAATGGGGGATCCGTGTTTGGCAGTGGTCACACTCGTGTGTCTCATTTCAAAATCTATGTATCTGTGATGGTCCTAATAATTCTGGGAAAGTTCTTTGATCTGTCTTGAAAATTAAAAAGTTTCTAGTTGGTATTGGTGGAAGTGGGAAAAGGTCTTCCCGGTGTCGATAGCAGGAGAAATTTTCAGAGAGTTTGCTCAATAAAGAAGGAATGGCTACCTGCAAACTCACTGCTTTTCCTTGCCATAAGGCCCTTGGTTGGGTGAAATAATCTCTCATTGCCATGGGTGGAAGCGGCTCCTTGTAAATGTGGGACCTTTACAAGGATTTTGGTGAATCTGAACATCTAAGGCTGCTGTCGTCATTCACTTCTCTCATTTGAGGCCATTCTGAAGACTCGGGATTTGGAGCTCTTAAGCACCAGGCGAATTTTTTGGCCTGCATTATGTTTATCACAGGGTGCTTCTGGCCTAATGGTCCTATCCAGCTTTAAAAATCCACGGGTAGCTCTCAGAGCAGCCCCCTTTTTTCAAGATTTTGACTGAAGGCAGCACAAATGTCTTATCTGGCATCGTTCTTCCTGTGGTGTCAGTAAATGAAGCTGTTGCCTCAGGCATTGCAGACCATCTAACAAAGGTCACAGCAGGGAGAGCAAAGGGATCGCTGCCTTTGGTTCAGGAAAACTGTAATGTGCAGAGTTTTACACAGCTCTGTACATTAGGTTTTTGAGTTTTTTGGGGTTGTTTTTTGTCAGCTGTACAGAAATCCCCTACCCAAACCCTGTAACTGTTGGATGTTCTCTTGCACTATTCCCCCTGCCAGTTATTATCTCCTGAGATTATCAAGGGTAACTTTTGTGGACTAATTGTAATAACTGAAGAGGCCCGAGGGGAAGAATTCTGTCTCGACGTTGCAAGTAGGGGATTAAGTGTGTATATATTCTGTGTAATTTGCTGAGAGGTGTCTATGTACATATCTGTCAGAAGAACTGTAAAAGCATTTGAAATGTTGCGAAGGATAGATAGGTGGTGATATGAAGGCTCAACTTTCTTTTGCTTTTTTTGCATTATCCCATTGAAGCTAATTTTATACTCTCTTTGTCCCCCTCCCTTGCCTGTATAAGCCAGTGTCAGGCTCCTTGAGAAGGCACTTATGTTCTTGAAGGATTATGGTGCTAATTTAGCTTTCATTTCATCATATATCAAGGCCTGATATTATCCTGCTATTTGTTACTGTACTTTTACTGTAAATTACACCAGAGATGGTTGGTGATTACAGTGAAGATGACAGAGGTGCAGGAAGGAAATATTAGCTTTTGATCTCTCCTTGCTTTGCTGTTTTAAAGATTCTACAAGTGGTTATGATCCTTTGGGGCTAAGCCAGTATTGCTGATTGAAATAGTCAATCTGAGCAACAGAGCCTCATGTTTTCTGCTGGAGTCCTTTAAAGAAGCCATGTAATGTGTCTTTGAGGAAATTTAGCGGGCAATGCTTTTAGTCAGCTAAAATATTTCCCATGTAAAAGAATGCCTACTATGCTGGACTTGTGATGGGAAGTACTGCTGTGTCAGAAATAACAGGCAGGATTACAGAATCTCATTATGGTAGGGGTTGGAAGACACTTCTGGAGATGCTCTGGTGCCACCCCCCTGCTCCACCCAGCAGGGTCACCCAGAGCAGGGGGCCCAGCAGCGCAGGGT
>JANHGN010013256.1:0-29644 GCA_024605025.1 Megaceryle maxima
CAAAATATTTTTTTCTGGGTTGAGCCCACTTTTAATATCTATTTATCGATTATTGTAAAAATAAAAGCTTTATCTTATTTTCACTGACTTGCACTTTGCCTTGGGTTTAGTTTTATTTATTGAAGCTTTTTTGATTTACTGTGTAATATTACCTCAAAATTCTAAAAAAACTATTGTATTTGCATCAGTTTTTAAATAAAGTTATCATTCAATGACATTTTATATATTTCCTGATGTTGATAAATTAAATAGTAAATTTTGTATTTGTTAAATGAAAGCATTGCACTGTATTTATGAAATAAGCATCTGATCATTTAAAAACTTCCTGGAACGATGTTTTGTTGTTCTTTTGTCGTTGCCCTGTAATCCAGCAAATCTTTTTTTATCTCCATCATTGTTTTGTAACATACAAAAGAAATCTGGTTTGTATAAACTTGTTCATTACTTAGTATCTATTTTTATGTATTAAAATTGTGCAGTCATTAAATCAAATATTTCCGTTTCTGGCATCACTTGTTTAATTTCAGATTTCCAAAACTGACCATAATGGGTTTAAAAGTATAATCCAACTATCTGATTTTGTCTCATTTTTCTTTTGAAAAATTTTCTTTGCAGTAACAGTTTTGCTAAAATTCACCGAAAAAGAAACTGAATTTCAACTACCAGACATACACTCAGAAGTATACTCCATATTTGTAGCCAAAACTACAAATGTTTCAGTGCATACCATGGTGTAATAATGCTGTAAAATATCATGAATCCTCAACTTAATTTTCCTTTTTTTTTTTATTTCTTCAGTTGCAAGATTACCTTGAGGTACAAAGAGAGATAAAGCCAAGCTGTTACATGTTTTCTCTTTTTCTGACTAGTTTTAACATTAAAATTGATCAGGGAAGGTAACAACATCAGTGCTTTCCAATCACAGGACTAATATCTAATCAGATTCAGACTTGCTTCTTGTCTCCTTTGTACCACTCAAGTTACCTACAGATGGCAGCAAAGGTGAGAGTTGAAACCACTTAATTGCATATCAGACTTTCCCCTTAACTAACAGTAGATATTGTAAGTACAAATAATGAAGAAAAAGCTGTCTCTCATAAATATGTATCACAGTAATTTCAGATTTGCAAAATCAGCAAATATAAATTGGCTTCTAGCAAGCAAATGTGGAGGAGGGAGAAGCAGTTGTTGCTGCCTAGCATTGGGTTGTGAAAATGTCCTGTTTTTTCCATGAAGAGTTCCCTAATGTGTTCTGTGGATCAATGAGAGACTCTGACAAAGCATCAAAGAGAGGAGATTGTTACTGATCTCTGAACAGTTAATAGCCTCAAGACTGATATACCAAAAGAGGTTAGAAAACCTAGTTTACTTATCCTGTCCAACCAGGGAACAGATGGCTAGTGCTGGGGCTTAAAACTGAAATGAAGTATTTCCTTTAGATTTTTTTTTTTTTGGCCAAAGTGGTGAGGTTCCTTTTCTGTAGTTCTAGTTGATAGTGATAATAGTTGACTTGCTCAAAAAGCAAAAGCTCTATCTGTTGTTATTTTTTTTATAGCTGTGGTATTTAATAATCCTTCAGAATCCTTCCTCGACAAAAAGACCTATCTTTCAAAGCCTCTCTTTTCAAGTCCTGACTGGCAGACTGTAAAAGCATGTGTTCTACCATCTACAGTACCTATCTGTCTTCCAAGAAAATTGCATTTTTGTTTGGGTCAAGTAATTTTCTTTTTCTTCAGGATCTATGCTGGTTGGTTTCTTGCACTTTTAAACATTCATAATGGCTAGGAAAATAATAAGAAGGTTTGACTGCAACAGCTGTTTCACTTATGTTCTAGAAATGTTCTAATTCATAGTCAGGTGGAGTTTGTTGTTTGAGCAAAAATGGGCCCTCAGAGATTGGCACCTTTCAAATTATTAATTAAATTTTTATTGAAGTCTTTATACCCCATTGGCCTTATGTAAAATATAACTGGGGAACAGGTATGGCAATGTTAATAGTTTGATATAGTTAGTGCATTCTTAACTGTAAAATGTGTATTTGATTCAAAAATAACTTGTTCTACAGCCTACCTGGAGGAAAGAACTCTGAGGTCAGGGAAGACGGAGAGAATTTTGTCTCTGAAGATCTGGTAAAACAGTTGTTCATTAAACTCTGGAGGGGTGGGAAGAGTTCATGTAAGTTGGGCAGCACCTAACATAAGTGCAGTACTAGTGCTAAATAATACCTATATGTGTAATAATAGGATATAAACAGTAATGGTTTTGTTGCATGTTTCAGGCGTTTGATGTTCTACCACAGCAAGGCTTCATTAACTGTTTTTCTTTCAGGCATCAACTTTTATGATTTGTTATTTGTACTGAGTGATGAAATTTTTACTTTTGATGCAGTATTTTCTTGAGAGTTGTCCTAGCTTGTGTGTATGTTTGATGGACAGGTTAAATTTATGGGGTTCTTTTTTATATGGTGCTTTAACTCTATAGCATGCTTTCATATTGACCAGCAGAAATGCATCTATTCTCAGAGAGTCCTTTACACTAGCATCTCTGGCTGCTACCACACTTTGGATAGCAACAATCCAGCCTCCAATGGTCTCTTCAGGCCTTCTCAGAATAGAACTGCTTGTAACTGTAAATTATTTAAACCAGCTTGTCAATGAATGCATTTATTCTATATACATTCCATCTCCTTGCTCTAGCAGTGAGCTAGAATATTCATTTTACTGCTGTTCATTTTGTGTCAGTAGCAGTATTGTGGAGGGCAGAAACTGTGTTTTGTTCCCTGGAAAATCAATCCAGCTGGACATAAAGTAGCCAAAGCAGTTCTTTTGAAAACAGTGGGATTTAAACTCAAACAGCTGGGTCTTGGTTTTGGTTGTGTTCTAGTGATACTATATAACCTCACACACCTTACTTTCAAGGGCTGTGTTTGGCAGCATGTATACAGCTTGGGAGTTTAAATAGTTAACCTTCATTAGCAGGAAGACATGTTCTATGATACTAAATGCATTATATGGATTCTTAAGCATTTTACTTCATTAATAGAAAAATTAATTAATCATGGCAGGTGAATGGGACCTCTGTAAAATAGAGATGAGCACAGGAAAAATTTGGTTAGTAGTGAAGGAGAAAAATCTACTTTCTTATATCGTAGTTCTATAGAATTGTTTTGAGTTGCAGAAAGCCAGTTTTACTCCCTTAACTGATAAGGTTTCATTTTTCTAGTGGTTAATATCTTAGGGAGTTTAAGAATTGAGATTATTTTCCTTTAAGTCAATCAAATTAGATAAACCTAAACCTTGAGAAAACTGCAATATTTTCCTATGTGCACTGCTGTATAGTATTACTGCATTGTCTAATTGTACTGTAATCAATTACTTGTTCTGCATCACTTTTCTTTCACAATTCTAATTTTTGTGGCAATTCTTACAGTGAAAGAAAAGCTTTCCCAAGCATTGAAATCACTTGGCATTCATTCAGACTGAAGCTTTTAAAGTAATAGTATACATTTGTTCCATGTGCATATAAACAACCTCATTCCCTTTTGTTTTGGGCCGTTTGCTTTAGGATTCAGAATCTATTCAATATCTTATTTCTGTGTACCGATTGAAATGCATTAAGCTATTATCTTAAATGGCACATTCTGGAAGGTGAAAACTGTCCTTCCGGTGGTCTGTGCTACTGGAGGTTACTGTAAGTCTGTGAAAAAGATTCCAAGTTAATGATTTCTTACTTTTCTCTGTTAGTTGCCAGATAGGGGCTGAAATCTCCTGGGATATTACAACCAAGCTGTGTTTGAATTATCTAGGGGATGTTTACTCTCGTCATATTGATCATCTCCTAGCCCATGCTTGCCCAGTTTCTACTGCTGATGGCTTTCACAAGTTTACAGATTTTCTTAAAATTTATTTCTTACACTGAAATATTCAATTCTTCCTTTCAAAAAGTGAACTCAATTTCTTCACTAGTCTATGATGTTGCCCAAGAGCTCACACATACAGAACTAAAATCTCAGTAAAATTAGTGTAGAAGACTTTTATTTTCCTGCATTGATTTTAAGAGTTAAACATCATCCTATAATCAAAGCTGTTCTGGCAGCATCAACCCAGCTATGCTGAGAGCTGTCTTCTGGTCTTCATTCCCTGTCGGGCTTTTTTTGTGTGTGTAAACTGGGCATGTAGCCAAAAAGTGAGAGATGGAAGAGGTGTAAGCTTTTATTTTAAAGTGCTAGTGTAGGAATTTTTTGAGCTCTTTGATTGATTTCCCATTGTCATGTGCTAGCTGTAATTGCATGTGGCTTTCATTTGTAACTGTTTGGCATGGGTAGACTGTAGTTGTGAATCTGAAGGTATAACTGCTTGCATCATTTTTCATATAAGTAGTTATTCAAAAGAACAAAAAACTTACTGGGTTTCCCTTCTTTGTCTCTGGGGAACCAACTGGTGCATTGAGACTTTTATATTTTATGGTGCAAAGGTATTCTCAGTTTATCTTTTGCCCTTCATTTTCTTCTTTATTTGTTGCTGACTTGATTAGTAGAGCTTATTAATTATGTATGACATAAGCATGGATGCTATGCTTAATCATGCATTTAGCTACCATTTAGCTACCATTTTCATACTTGTAGGTGTATCGTGAAGAAGAAATGGCTATGTTCATGCAGCACAACCAATCCCTGGATAATATTTCTTGTTATTACTTACAACAATCTGCCTTCCTTGTAGAATGATGCTGCCTTTCACTATGCTCAAAATCTGTTACCCATAACAAAGCAGATATATAATTGTAGAACGATAAAGAAATGGAAACTCACTTTGAGTTTCCCTAGATTAGAAAACATCCCTTAGGCTATTTGTAACATTTTTTTTCCTCCTTGTTTTTGACAAGACCTTGGGTTTTATTTTGTATTTTCTCAAGACACAAGGTAACTTAGGGGAATTTAACAGGCATTTTAGAACTGAGTTGTCACTTACATAGATTAATTATTTGGATACCTCTCTTGTCAGTCCTTATCCTAGCGCCATGTAACATCAATCCTGTATTCGGTGCACATTTTCATAAATCAAAGTGATAAATGAAGTTATTAATATTAATGAAGATAAAGCTGCTGAGAAAGGATAATGAGTTGCTGTGTGCCTAGGTGCAACTTGCGAATATGTCTTTGCCTCTTAAAATGTTTAAAAACAATAGCGTTGGCAGGGGGAAATATAGAGAGTTGCTGTCCTTAATCCTTAATTTCTTAGGAGCTACACAGTGGCTACATATTGAAGACAACTGTCTGGGAGAAAAATCACGATGGGTAACACTAGGAGTCTCAGATCAGTTATTGTAATATGGTTTCCTCTTCCCTTTTTTGCTATTACCTTATTATTTGAATTGTCTTGGAGATGATTGCTTTTTTTCCTGTTAGTCTTGTCATAGCCCATGCTTACCTAATTTCTCCTAGTGATGAGTTTCACATGCTTTCAGATTGTCAGAATTCAGATTTAAATTGAGCATTTGAGCTCTGCTTCAGAGATGAGAAAGAAGCTAAGACTTGTCTTGGACCATATGAAATCCCACCCTATTTGGCAGTATTTAGAAAGCTAAGGAGTTAACAATAGCTATCTCAAGTCTGTCTAGACAGATCCACTTTTAACCAAACATGATTCCAATGCTGCTGGGAGATCTTGGTGTTTGCTTAGCTAATGCCTCACACAGCCGCCTGCTGCTGCAGAGCCATGGCAGAGGCTGCTGGCTTCACAGAGCTGTGCCAGGGGTGTTGAGAGCTGGCTGCCTGCTCACAGAGGCTACAGCCCTTTGCTTCAGCTCTCTAAATGCTTCCCAGTTTGTCACTTTGGAGTCGTTACCACTTGTTAATGTCAGCCAGTCAATGAAGGCTAGATCCCAGCTGAAGCTCATGGAGTACCTTGCCTCTATATTCTGTGGTTGATTTCCCAACCTTGTTCAAACAGTTTTTGCTGGAAATTGATGTGGAGGTGATCAGAGAAATTTGAAATTAAGATTTATTACCAAATTGATAGGATTAGTAGGTAAAATACCAGTCACTTTTGTGGAGGGGGGAAAAAAAAAAAAGGAAAAAAAAATCTATTTTTACCTTTTTATGTTTCTCTTGTTCATCTTTCTTAGTCAGTGGACATACAAAAATGTAAAATTCTGATGTGCTAAATTTCTGCAACTAGAATTCTTTAATTACATGCATGTAGATATCTCTGTGATGACTTCACTCCAGTTTCATCCCAGTGTCTCTTCAGCTAGGACATCAACAGATTAAACTAATAAGCAGGAGATTCTTGTGGTTTGGATGGATCAGATACTACTACCACATTGTCAGCCAGGTGGTTGGTGACATTTTTAATATTTTTAAATCAAAGCAGATATATAAAAGTGGAATGTTAATATCACAGCTTCATTTGTATTAACTGTATCACATTAAAAGACAAAATATCTGCAGCAAACATTATCTTAGAGCTTTTTCTTAGTAATAGCAAAGAATTTTTCACAGAGCTCGTCAAACCTAAAAGCAGTGATATAAAAAGAATGTGAAATGTATTACTTAGATCAGAGCTTCATCACGATTGAATATTACTACTGCAAAGCAGCTAAATAAAAATGTGTCTCATTATCTTAAGCATATGATACATGCTGGTTATTATATGTCCATTACATCTTATAAAACTAACAGCCTTCCCAGTCTCCCTCAACTACCTTTTTAGCAGAGGCAGATTCGGAAAGGAGAACCACAGAAAATTCTGAACAACACAGTGGAAACTTGCATATAATAAAAAAAAAAAAAGTTTGTTTATTTTTTGCATGTTGAAGGGCGGGAGGTTTTGGATTTGTTTCGTTTTGGTGTTTTTATTGGTGGGGTTCCCAAACTACCCACAAGCCCAGCATAGGATGGCTTTGGCTGAAGGGAATTAAAAAACAAGAGGTAACTCTCGGGCAATGTTCTAGTTTGTAAGTACTTCCTACTTTCAGTATTACATCTAGCCACTAGTATCAGTGCTTATTTCACCAATGACTTAGTTTTATAGCAAATGTGTCTGATTTTTGCCATGAGATAAACTAATGTACATCAGAAATTACATTTGATAAATACAACATCCATAAAACATAGTCACCGAGTTTTCTCTACAGTAATTCAAACCTCCCTTTTGCTTTCAGAACCTACCTGAAGTTTTGGTAGATCCAAAATTTCTGGTAAAATTTAACAGCTAATTTCAGCTCATGAGCTCTGTGGGGAGAAATATTCAATTTACAATGTGAGGGGGTTGTCATGTCTTTCCAGCCTTTCCATTCAACACTCAAGTGGTCAGAACATTGGAGGGTACTGGCATTCGAGTCCTTTAAGGGCAGGGTTTAGACTTGTGTTACCCATAGCCCATGAGCTCCTAAATCTGTGGTTTGCATCAGGCAGAGGGGACCTGGTGCTCTCCTATCTGAGGTGAGCACACTGAGTTGGTCCAAGCACACTTGTTTTTCCACCATTGTGAATACTGTATGAGCTCTAGCTCTGACTTCTGTGGTCACTCTCATTAAACATCTCCAAGTGGAGTAAAAGCTTCATTTATGACTGAGTGTGAACCAGGCCTTCTGCTCCCCCTTCCTTAGGAAAAAAAAAAAAAAAAAGAAGCACACACTGCACTTTTATGTTGATTTGATCTCCATCTTTGTTTTCAGGAAATGTTTTGGTTTAGTGGCTAAACCAAAATAGTAATCATGCTTAGGAGTCATGTCTGAAACACTCCCCCCTGCTCGCAAGGCAGGCTTTACCTAAGAGGAATGCAGGAGGGGCTGAGGATGGGAAAGCACTCTGCAAAGTGTGGTAAGTCTAATAACTAAAGTACTAAACTAAAGTCTAATAACTGAAGTACCATCATTTTTCATGTCTTGGTATGAGATTTTCTTGAGCAATATGTAAAAATAACAAGCCAGGAAGACCTTACAGGCTTACAGAGAATACTGGGAAAGCTATGATGATGTTATTACATAGCACTAGCTTTTTTATTATTATTATTAAACTCATAAAATGTCATGTTTTATTGTAATATCAACACTATATTCTTTGGGATGTATTGAGCAGTTTATATAACATCATAAACTGTTGAATAAGGCCTTGCCTGGCCTCTGACTCATTGAAATGATTATTTTTGGGGGGGGAACTGCCTTCTCTCCTTTTCTCTGAGGAGAACTGGTTTTGGCTTTGGGCAAATGTGGACATAATGTGTCCACATTAAAGTCAATTAATCCACATTAAAGTCAGGCTTTGGGCTGGATAGCCAATAAGAGCAGTCAGGGAACCTCTAGGTTTCTGGACTCAATTGTCCTTCACATCAGGCGTTGGGTTTATTTCCTGGTGCCAGTTTATATGCAAACATTTTCATGTGTGAGAGCAAGAGACCTTACTGGCAATTCTTGCTGCTACTTTTCGATATTTCAGTCTGCATCCCACACTGTGTATAGTAATTCTGTGTGAACAAGTGCAATTTAAGGCATCCTAAAACTTCTTCTTCTATAACATATGGAGAGATTTGTAAATGTAATTTTTTAGTGGGTGTTTGCAGGAGCCATACCAGCCAATGGATGCTTATGAATACTTTCTAGGCCATTTCTTCTGCAAAACACTGCTCTGTATTGCAAATAAAGAATGAAGTTTAATTGTTCTGTTTGGTATATGTTTTCTGCAGATTTTGTTAGTAGAAAAACCTTTGTCCTTCAAGCACTGGAGGAGAGCATGCCTATGGCATTTTGAAATTATTTTCATCACAGATGAGCACAGCATTTTGCAAAAAATCACAGAGAGGATTGAACCTAACCTGGGTTTCCTGACTACTGATTCTCTGCTCTACTTACTAGCTGGGCATTTTTTTTCATGTAGACAAATGCAATATAGACAGTTCTGAAGAATAATGTGTTGGAAAATATGCATTTGTGGTCTCCATGAAATTTTGAATTTTTTACATGCTTCTAAACTGCAAAGCCGTTTTGATTATGAAGCTTCAAGCAGTTTTGCAGAGATAGGTGTTGAGAACACTGTGTCTCTTGCATTATGAAGCATTTCACATTGAAGTCCTTATTCAAGTCCCTGAAAACTCACACAAAGATTTCAGCAGGCTTTGGATGAATCCCATTTTTGCCAACTTGTAAAAATGCTGTCAATATAGAACTCAAGTTTTGACTGTAGAAATTTTAGTTTGACAACCTGATTGGCAACAACATTAATACAACTATTTATATGTTCTCTAGTTTACAAAATATGTTCCCCAAACTTAACAACTTTCCTTATTTATGAAAATCATAGCTTTGTGTATAGAATTGCAATCTGCACAGTGAAAAGGCATTTTTGAAGCTTTAGTTTCTAATTAAGTTTCTTAATTTCCCCCTTTATCAAGCTTGGATGTTTTGTGAGTTTATACCGAAAGCATAGAGCACACCAGAAACACATAAAGCCTTTATCCCCTCTGAATATTCTTAAATGGCCTTACTAAGTTCCTTCTTAGAATACCCTTGAAACACAAATACCCTCAGTTTTAACTGAGGAGGTGTTTGTTTTCAAGTATCAGAAGGTAATTAGTGTTCCTATATGTTCCCCCCACCTTGAAGTACTACTACGCTGAATATTATACATCTTTTTCAAGAGACCTCTCATTCTTTAATGAAGTGATTTTTGTCAAGAAAAGTAGCATAGACTGGATATTTATAAGAGCATGTCAGTCTGAAGGGAGGGATCATAGCTTCAGGAACACTATGATTCTGAATATACTAAGGAGAAAAATCATCAAAACAGAAAAAAGAAAACCAGCATGATCAATTGTGTGCCTCAGTAAGAATTAATTGTACCATAAATTAGCCCCTCTAGTTCTATGTTTGGGCTCAGTTGTGCTTAATCACTTTCATCTGGAGCTAAGAAAATTATATCAGATATTCTGCCTGAGGTGAGTTTGACCGTTTCACGCTGGCCAAGAATCCACCCCAAGCTTTTATGTCCACATTAAATCCTTTTTCTAATGTGAAGAAGTGTTTGCTCAGAAGAGTGTTGGCAGTTGGGAGGGAGGAAGGGAGGAAGGAAGGTCTGTGCTTAAAAAGTGAAAGGATTTTGACTACAGAAACATATCCAGTCTTGCATTATAAATTTTTTAATCACTGCTAAATGTTTTCCTTTATTGAATACCAATTCACCACCTAATTGCCTCACCATCTAAGTATAATGAATGCGTTCTTGAATCACAGTAGAGATTCCACTTAACGTTAGGATTTGTGTAATATGGACAACAGACAGCTTTATGATACAGAGCACCCTGGTGTTGCTGGCACTCACTATATAAAGATGGGTTCATGGGCTCTGTCCCCCCTGGCCCTTCAGGCCCTGCAAGCGGTCTGGTCCATCAGCAGGAGCTTTCTCCTGGCAGAGGCCTGCACCTTCAATCCCCATACCATAGGTCGCTCCTTGGACAGTGCTACTGCATTCCTCCAAGTCTTCTGGCAACAACCTTCAAGGGAGGGGACGAGGTGACCCAGCATCACTGCTCCAGGATGGAGTCAAAGCCTATTAGTGAGCTGGATTGGATTTGCAGCTGAAGGAACGACTTTTTGTGCCAAGGCTATCAGCCTGCCCTCTCGGTAACAAGGCTCTACGAGTAGTGTGTTAGTGTGACTTGGCAATCACTGGGCACTTCTCAGGCAAATGAAAATGCTATTTTGGACTTTTCTTGAAACAATTTTCCCTATTCTTACTGTCATCACTTACTGCAGACACTTTAAGGCTAGCACAATGGCTTACAAAGATATGGGAAATGAAGTGAAACAAACCAGATTTTATGTTTTTACCTAAAATTTCTTACTCTGTAAATTTAGATTCACATTAGGCCTTGGCTCTAACAGCAGCTACTACTGAGCCTTCCATGAGCAAAGTGTATTTGGCTGAGCCCACTCACCAGGGTTCACATGCTTTTTTTCTTCATGCAGCAGCAGGTCTTCCTGAGCAAGCATAGACAAACGAGGATGGAAATGGTAAAGTAAAATACCCTTTTCTTTCCCTGTGCATTCTCCAGTCCTGTATTTTTACCACACAAGCCAACTCATCTCTCAGGTCTCAGGAAGAAAGAAAAATTTATATATATATATATATATATATATAAAAGTGCATCAACTGGAAATGGTTCATCTGCCACATTAGCCATAGCACATCATAGGAACCTGCTCATCGCTGTGTTGCCAATTTGCCACTGAAAAGCAAAGCATCAGCAACTTGAGCAGCCTATGGTAAGAGACAGCATTTCAGGCAAATTGTAAGGTCTTGGCTATAGCAATATCTGTGCAAGGATTTCATTAGCAAGGCCTGTCCTGTTTCCCTAAGGCCAGGCATCATAGCTGACTTGCTAATAAATCTGATCTGAAAGCTATGTTTCTGATGCTAAATTATCCTTTCATAAGACATTTTTGAACCTCCATAACAACCCAGATGAGGATTTAACTGCTGTTCTGCTTTTTCAAGCTTGCCTCAGGATATAGTATTATAAAAATCAAACAGAAAGGTAATGAAAATACATCTTTCTGGCAGGGTACATGCTCTGGGGGAAAGTCAGTTAATGCAGAGATTAAATTCAGAACTGATACATGTGTAAGTCTGGGTAATAAAATTTGCAAAACGATACCATACTTTAGACTCGGGCTCTGATACCTTTTGTAAGTCTGCCTTCCCTGGAAGAGGATTCTCCTGTGGACCACTGAGATGCCAGAGTCCTCTTTTCCAGCAACCACATGCTGTACGTGGCTATGTCAACCAAAGCTGGTAAAGCATCTATCTATTTAAAACCCACCTATTAGGCTATTAAAGTCACTGGTGTCTGACAATTGGATGCTAATGTCTCTAATACTTCCACTGCAGCTGGCATTTATATGAAGATACAAATCTAGCTCTGAATTTAACTCATTTCATGCTACGAGCAAAAAACATGTTTGTGGGAACTTAGTATGACAATGTGCATTCATATTACATGACATAGCAGTTATGTGGGTATCCTGGTAAAAACACATGCTTTAGGGTGTGTTTAATGGGCAAACATCTGAATATTCTAAAGTAATAATCTTTGTTATCTTTAAATACTTCACTGAAGTGCATTTGCAAGGTAGTAAAAGAGTATGTTTCGTAGAACTGTTCAGTGATAGTGATAACAGTGAATTTTGTTAAAGGTGAACATTCTCTCATTCAAGTATGAAATTGATGATTCGCAAAAGGGAATAATTTCCCTGGCAATCTTTATGTAAGATCCAAATGATAATTTAATGCTTTATAACTGGACTTTTCAGGCTTGCTGCAGAATTCTTTAACAGGAATACAGGTCTGGATGAAAAGAATAAGTAATGATTCTTAATAAAATCCTGCAGAGTTCTTATTATCATTTCTGTTGGACTCTACTTCTGTAAAATTCTGGCTTCTTTTTGGTATTCTGTGAGATTTCTTGCATAAAGAAATTATATTTTTTAAATTTATTTTTTTTTCCTTGCTCATTTTTTCTGTTAACAGACATACATACACCTTGAAGATTAAGTGTGAGGAATGTGACAGGAAATTAAGTTTAAGGGTTTTGTGATGAAGACACTGGCCTGAAGCTCCAGAGATCTGAACTCAGCACCTGGCTCTGTACCAGGGCTTTTGTGTGACCTAGAGCAGGCAGCAGCTGGCACCCAGATGCAGCCCTGCAGGGCATGGGGAGCAGGCAGGACATATTGGACACAGAGTATGGGCAGGTGGCTCCACACTTCTGCTCCCCACTAGCCAGGAGATGCAGCAACAGCCTATCTGAGCCTAGGGGCACTGAGCTGCACCCAGCAGGACCACAGCTGAAGTTAACCCAGGTTTAGGCAGCCTCACCAGCATCCCACTGACCTGCCCCAGCTCCTGTTTAGCTGTTGAACAGATCTACAGCTCTTCATGCAGGTGTCACCCCCAGCACCCACCCACCCTTGGTAGATCACATGACATTACTTTTGTAAACAGCAGCATGCTTTGTTTTGAAAGCCAATAGCCTTTAACTGAGAATTTTGGTATATTGTCAATTTTGCCAAATGAAGCTGCAATAATGCTGGAAATTATTGACCCTACAGTAAATCAATCTTCCTAGACTTCAGTTTCCCTGTGTGAAAAAGTGGATACCAAAGGACACTAGACAGTGGAGAACTGCAGAAGGTGTCCTGTTGCTTGCTAAGGTAGTCAGGTAACCTCACTAGAATTAACCTTCCTCAAAAACATTACCTCTGAATGAAGAATATTATTTGTTTTCAGAATGTATATGTTTTCTGAAAGGAGTGATAATACATTGACTAGAATGAAGATAATTCTGGACTTGGAACGTACGTAGCTGAGTGGAGTGAGAGTGTCTTGATGCCAGAATAAACAGATTAGTTTTTCTTTGGGCTTCCTTTGGAATAACTAGTGCACACATAGCTGCCAGCTTCTGTTGGCTGAGTTGACACGCTTCTTAGAAATACAGATTTAACTTAGCCAATGATTACAATAGACTTTGACTTTATATGGTTGTTTCATATTTCTCTGCATCTAGCTCAGCCTACTCCCAGTTACATCTTCATAGATTAAGAAACAAGCTTTGTGTTTCTGGGCATCCTTTGCAATTTCTTAAAATAGTGTGGCACTGATACTTTTATGTGTAAAGGGTGCTAAACCCACGACTTCTAGTCAGTTGTTGAAACCTGATAGTGGCAATAAAAAAATAATGCTGAAAAAGTATTAGAGCAGCCCCCTTTTCACCCTGAGAAATATGTTGCTCTTGATCATTATCCCCTAAGATTGATCTATATACAGCTTTTAAAAATTGTTCTTAAATAAGCAGCAGGCTTTGTTTACACATGGTATAATTCTTTGTCCAGATCTTCACCATATTTAAGAAGGGTGTTCATATTCCCCTAAGGAAGAGTTTTCTCCAGGACATGGTGCATTAGAATTGCATTAACAAATTGTCTGGAAGCTGGAACACATGTCTCTGTGCTACTGGCTTCTTTCTTTTCCCAGGACAAATAGATGTGCAAAATGGTATGTGACTATTAAGCCATATGGAATGACTAACAATGACACTTGATTTCCATTCTCTGTGAAGACAAGTACTGCTAAGCATTGCTTTTATTTTCTCCAGGGTTAGAACTGTCAGAAGTTCAGCGGTTATCTCTTCTTTGGCAGATGCAATAGATGGAAGCAGAGGTACAGTTGAGCAGAAGAGGCAACAAAAACAGGTGAGAAAAAGTATTGGAAAATGTTAATATAATGTAAGCAGTACCAGTATTTGTCACCAGTGTATTCTACTTGCAATAACTGATTTTTACTTTTTTCATCCTGATAATATCCATGTGGTCTCAGCCCAGTGCCTGGGAAAAGACTTTTCAGTGCACTTAAAATGACTCCAAACCAGGGTAACATAACACAAGGAAGATGCATGTCATTACATACTATGCGTATTTGTCTGGTGTGTGTTAGTTTTCTTTTTTTATCAGCTCTAAAGACTGATATATTTCTAAAAACTTTTTTTTTTTGTGGTATTTTTCTATTTCAGGTATAGTTTACACAATATTATTTAAGCTGAAGTCAGTTGAAAACATAGATGCAAACTTGTAACTCACCATCGCCTTTAAAATCCAAGAAAATTTAGTCAGGAAATAAGAGCAAAATAATATATTAGCCAAAGTAAAGAATTAAAAGCCTCTGGACTGGAAAGACTTTCTTCCATGACAAGCACTACTTTGCCTTCTTTTATCTTAAAGGTCAGTACAGGCAAGTACATAGTTTGTATAGTAAGAAAGTGTATCCACTCTCTATATATTTGATGGTGGTTTTCTGCTGTAAACCAGCATTACCTTAGGAGACTGTTTTGTTTCTGCATGGGGAGCTTTGTGAAGGGCAAATAGGATAATGTCCTGGGTCTGCAAGAGTCAACATCATAATACCACAGATTTCCAGCCTCGACCTTCAGTATTCCTGGGTCAAACAAGGTGCTAAGGTGCCAGGAGTTTTGCTTTCATTCCTCTTCACCAAGTTGCCTTTTGTCTGCCATCACTTCCTTACCACAGCAACTGCTCTTTTTCTACAACAACAACTGGTAAGGTGTGGTCAAATTTGCGCTCTCTGGCATCCCACTTGCTGCAGCCCTGGCACTAGTGCTAGGATTGCTAACACCACTGAAATTCCCTCTTTGAGTCACACAGTTCCCTAAAGAGGGTTTAACAGAACCAGAAAACAATGCTGGCAAACACAGCAAAGGGCAGGCAGAGTTTGGAACATTTGGGAAAGAAAATCCTGAGGCTGCTTCAAAAGGGGAAAGATGCAGCCAGGGAAGAGTCCAGCTCCTGAGGGCAGCCCATTAGCAAGAGCTCACACAGACTTTCTGTATTGCCAGTTTGCAGCAGATTTCTGTTTCACATACACTGGGTAACTAGGGGAAAGGAAAGAAAGACACTATTAACCAGAACTGATGTGTGAGGAGGTTGGCTCAGCTAAGAATCAGGCTTATCTGCCTGCTGAAAGTGAGGACCTTTTGATACCAAAGATATATCACGAGTACTCCCAGATGGATTTTCTTTGCCTGAAATGGCTCATCATTTTCCCTAGCTCTGTCTTGTCTTTTCTTTCAGCAATATCCATTTACCTCAACTAAAGTATACAAAATGTTTTGTTTAGATAACATAAACCTTATCAACATATTCTCTTTTCAACACAGTCAGTTAATCCCAGTTTGAGTTACATTAGTTCACTACTGGAATAAGATGCAGTAATTTCTACAAATAATTTCATACAAGTATAAAAATAATTTCATAAGTAATTTCATACAAATGCTGAATGATGATTTTGGCCACAGGAGGAAAAAAATAAATAAACTAACAAAACCAACTACCTCATGCAGTTTTCTTATTCATAATACTTGAGGAAGAATTGGGTGAAGCATCTGCTCTTTGATGGCAAACATCTGCCTCTGTTCACTTAACCAGGACTAACAGCTCTGATCAAACTCAGAGTCAACAGAGAGATTCTGACTGACATCCTTCAAGATTCAGAGCTACATTGACAGGCTGCATTTGAAAGAGCCAACCACTCAGCTTCTGTGTTTTTTGTTTGTGGTAGTACTGATCCTCTCTCTGTCTGACTTCATTTCACTGATGTGTACCTCTGTGATTATTCATTGGTAAAATGGAAGTGAATATTTCTTACATAGTCCGACTACCTGGGGTTGGCTTTGGTTCCAGTGTTGGTGGATGAGACCTGCATGGTTGCATGATATGAACAGGGTTGTATGGAACACCAGGCAGCACTTTGGCTGTTTGTAGGTGAGTCTGGGTTTTTTTTTGTACATAGAAAGTGCATCTATTTGTTCATATATCAGCTTTCTGGAAAACTCTGGCCACCTGACCTCATGGCTTTTAACAAAAAAATTTTATCATCTTGGAGGATTATATATTTTTTTATATTTGCTATGAATGCCGCAAAACCACATTTAGCTAAAAAAAAGCTGTCTTTTTTTTTTTTTTTTTTTTTTTTTTTTCTGTTCTTTGACATTGGAAAAACTAAACAGATTCTTGTGGTACTGAAATGCCAACAGGAATGCTTGTCTATTAATCAATCCCAGGATATTTCCATATTTAATAGCTAGTAGGTATTAAGATAGAATAAAAGCCACTTTGATTTCATTTTTGGCAATATTGCCTTTAAAGAAGTTTAAATACTTACAGGCCAATTTAAATGCTTGCTTGGGGAGGAATGGAAGACCGCTAGTTCATGACATGGTTTAGTTCATTAAACTGCAGAGTGTTTACATTCTTGTTTGCTAAATGTAGAAACAGCCCATCTCTTTCAGCTAAGTGGCATCTGGGAAAGTGTGTTGAAATACAGAAAGGACAGAGCAAAGGAATGTATTATTAAGCTGCAGCAGGGTTGTCCTGTATATTTCCTGAAGACATCAGGAGAACGTGTTCTAAAATATATTATGAAAAAGAAGAATCTCTCATTTCATAAGTGTTTTGTGTTGTTCATACATGGCACAAGATTTCAAGAGTTATATTTCTCCCATAACTAGAAAACTAATCTGTGTTTTCTGCTGCAGTAACATTAGTGCTGCAGAGGTCACAGCAAAGGCTTATGGCTTTATTACTATTTCCTCACACATCTACATTAGTTGTTTAAGTGTTGTATCACAAAGTCCAAGTTTACACATGCTACTGAACAGGGCAGATGGAATTGAAGCACTGTGTATGTACTGACATGCTTTGGGGGTTAGGAACCTTTTTACTGAAAGGAGAGGTTCTTCAGACTGCTGGAAGTTTGCTTCATGGCACCTCCAAAATGGAGCAGAGCCTGAAACTCACTGCAGGGCTTCAGAGAGCCCTGTAATATTTTGGTGATGCCTGTACCTGAGCTAGAGTAGAGGGTTCATCCTTTCAGTCCTGGGAATGAAGTGAGCACTTAATTATCCTTAGAAGAAACACAGAGTTGAACCTGTGATAGTTATACTCTAGCCTCTAAAAACATAGAAGAGCTATCCACTGCTGGCTGTCTTTTCAATTAGTGATAACTGGATCTAAACGTGGTAAGACTTCACTAATAGGATAGCAGGAGAAATCTGTGTCATACACAAGGTATATAGACAGGGTGAATTATTAACACTTGCAACAAGTAACCTCTTAAAATATTTGCATTAAAGAAAAACTGTCAGGGGTTTCCAATTTTTGAAAGGACAATCTGAGGTGGTGTTTTGGAAAAAAAACAAAGCACAAACCAGTGGTGACATGCCTCGGGCTTATCCAAGGTGGGCCAGGGATGGGGAGGGCTTAAGCAGCACACAGCAAAATTGCCAAGTGCTGGGACCTTGCTCCTTTTTTCTGAAGCAGGAGAAGCAGCCTACAGAAGTTTGAGAAATCCTGCTTCAAATGAAGGGAAACGGTCATCTTGGGCTTCCAGATGAAACCTCCTCAAATCCATGCACTGGCACAAGCTACACTGAGAAAAATGGACCAAAAAGATGTACCTAGTGTTTCCCTTCACCTTTCCAGCTGCAAAGAAAGGTATGTGCAGGGCATGTTCAGGCTCCCCTTTGGCAAAGTATTATCTAAAACAGACATTTAAAGTGCAGTGTGGACTAAAATTCTCTAATGCATCATTGTAGCTGTCTGCATCTGGGCTCTGTGGTACTTTCAGCATAAGTGCGATACCTAAAAAAATGTTACTATTTTATTGGGGAAGGTAGAAGAAAAAGGGGGAATGAGAATGCCAGTGCATTTACATCCCAGCTCCAGCAAGCAAATCTAACTACTTTTGCAAACAACCTTCACTGCTCTAAATTCATCATGAGACCAAAGGTCTAGAAGACTGGTTTTGGCAACAAATGCAGACTAAATGAGAAAAGATTCTGGGTTTGATTGTTCAGTCTCATCCTGAGGTCTCCAAATTAGCCCATCAGACAGTTAATAATTAACAGCATGCTAGAGTAAATATCTTTATTTAGTAAAACATAAAAAAGGGCTTGGGCAATCCCCATTTTAGGTCAACAATCTAGACTTATCATTAGGGTAAACTTTTTGCTAAAATTCTGTGGGTTTCTGGTTTGGTTTTGTTTTTTTTTTTTTTTTTTTTTTTTTTTTTGGTGGTGGTGGTTTGTTTGTTTTGGTTTTTTTGTAACTTGAAAGGTGCTCAAAGAGGACAGAGATATTTAGTGAATCGGATCCAAGAGACATTTCACCATGCTCAAGGCAGACTTTATCAAGAAGGATCATTTGTATTGGCAGTCCTTCAAAGATTACCCTCTAACCATGCTCAAATCAGGTTAGTCCCACAGAGAACTCCTACTTTATTCTGGGCATGGCTTCAAAGTCTGCAGCCACACAAGGCAGAAGGTGACTGTTAAATTTTAATCAACATTACAATTTCTTTCTTATGTATTAAACTCAGGTAACCTGTGATTGGTAAATACATGGTTTTAGACACCTGCATGTTAGTAAACATATAGAGGCTGATCAAGAAAGCTCCACTCTCCTGGGTTTTGAATGCAGGTTTTTTTATGGAGAGTAAGAATGTTTTTCTCCATTGCTTGCTAAGTATTATACTGGTGCATTTTAGAAAATCGGCACACTTTAAAAGTTATTGATGTTTACTACTTTATTTTCTTTTCTTCTATTTGTCCATAAATGGGAGGAATAAAAAAATGGGGGGAAAGTTCTTTCACTAAATACAAACTGCTCTTTTAGCTCTGTGTTGGGCAGGCAACCCACCATATGGCAGCCTGAAGTTGGTGCAGACCTCTGTTAGTCATCAGACTTGGATTTTTTTTTTAAATGGTGGTGTTTGCTTGCACCTGTTTTACAAAATGAATTTTGTGGTTGAATCACATAATGAAAGCACCAGTTCCAGCAAATAATGTTGGCTTTAATTTACCCTCACTGGGTATTTAGAAATTTACTTCTGTGAGAGAGTGAGCTGTACCCTTTCTGCAGTGTCACACCAGGGTGTGTTTTCAGCCCCCCCCCAGTTATTTTTGCTGGGGAGGTGGGGAGTCTGGGCATGGGGAAGAGGGAGTCTGAGACTTTCTTGCAATTCTAACAGTGAAAAATGTTCTTTGTATTCCCCCTTGTGTGTGTGATATTTCTGATTGGTTTTCTGTTAATGAAAGTTAAATGAAAGGCTGAGGGGGAGGCTGGTAAAATGTATTCATCATTTCTGAGATCAGTATCTTGCAGATTGAAAGGTCTATATCAGGGTGTTTGAAAGTATCAGAAATGCAGAGATCTGCTTCTGTGGGGAGGTGCATCTGCCACACAGTCCTATCTCAGGGCAAGTATCTGGCTACATCAATTAAGGAATCACATACCTTACAAACATCATCTTCCCTGTCTCTAGAAAGGAATAATGTACCAGAGGGAGCAAGTTCTTTTTTATTCTTTTCACATGAGGAAGATCTCAGCTAATGTCTAAGATTTTGTTTATAGGGAAAAAAGGTCAAATATATTTGATTTTAGCCAACTTAGTTTCACTTCTTTTCTTTTTGGAAAGATTTAGCATGTATTTAACATGGCTCTGTAAAGCTAAGAATCCTCTTTCCCTGGTATCTTCAGTAGTCCTTCTTGAGCAGCAATTTTCTGAAACACATCACTTTGTTTGGCCTGACGCTGATTGAACGTTAGTTATTCTAAAAATATCCTCTTTGCGTCTGAAGGGATTTGGTCTGGCTGCCTGACAGAAGGCTGCAAAAAACAGTCTCCAGCTTTTGGTCTGCTGCATGCCAGTGTGGAACCTGGGCTGTCACTACCCGGGTAACCCATGGAAGGTGCTGACAAGCTGCACCACCTTTGCTTCTGAAAATTACTAGAGTCAAATGGTGGGATGGGAAGGATATTCTGCTTCTCACAGAAGAGGATGCACAGCAAACTAGGTGCTGTAACCTGAATGCTTGCATCACAGTATGGATGAACAAAGAGGCTGCATAGACCTAATCAATGTATAATTGACAAACTAAATATTTGAACTGAAGCAGGCCTCTTAAGGTACTCTGTTCACCTGCAACACACTACATACACTGACTGCTGTCACAGTGACCCAGTGAACTAGAAAATGTGCTGCTCAGATGCACATGTCCTTATGTTTCAACCTAGCTTAAAATTCAAAAGATCTTTGGAAGCTTCTGTCCTGTACCTGTGACACCTGATCATCCTCTGCAGTCAGAAAGAGGTGGACATGTTGTCCATAAATTTACAAGTACTACTTAAGTTTGACATCATGATTGCAGTTGTACTTTTTAAAACCACAGCCTGAAAGATGCACCAATTCTTTTTTTCTCTGTGAAGACCAATACTGCAGGGCACCCCAGGGAGAATATGGGTTGTACAGGGCTCTCTTGTACCATATTTTCTTTTTCAAAGGTATTTTTATTTCTTCAGAGACACATTTATGGAGTTTAAAAAAATACACTAGGTCTTTTTCTCACTGTAGGTTTTTCCTACATGGTGGCAATGCAAAGAAATGTATTTTGTTCTTTGTCAGTTTTCTGAGGTTGAAAGAATGTGATGAAAAATCAAGAGCTAAAAGATGCACCAAGATACTTAAGTTGACTAGATCATAGGCCCCATTCAGCAATGTGCTTTTATAAAGTATAAGAATGTATTTTATATAGAATAGACCATTAATAAAAAGACTATTATTAAAACAAATCTAATATAAGCACATTATAGCTTAGACCAGAGGTTTTACTGAATTAGGTTCTAGTTGAATAAAATGTTGGTGTTTAGAATGATGTCTAATTTGATTTCGGAATTGGTATTGGTGGAGTATCCACCATGGTCCTTAGCAAATTGCTCCATCTAGTCAAGTGGTCAAAACTCTGTAGCTTACTTCTTAAATCATTTACTATCAGTTCCTAGTTCATGAATCTTGTCACATGGGTAACTTTCTGGTCTTTCTTTTCTCATATTTGTGATCTCCATGTACGTACTGAAAAAGCAACAGACAGCTTCTCACAGAATCACAGAGGTGGATGTTAGCAGGGACCTCTGGAGGTTATCTTGTCCAAGCCTCCTGCTCAAAGCTGGGCCACCTAGAGCTGATTGCCCACAGCTCTCTTCAGTCCAGCTTTAAATAGCTCCAAGGATGGAGACTCCAAAATCTCTCTGGGTGACCTGTTTCAGTGTTTGATTACCCTACAGGGAAAAAGTTTTTTAAGGGGAATTCCCAGTGCTTCAGGTTTTGCCCATTGCCTCTTGTCCTGTCACTGCAGAGAAGAGTCTGGCTTGTTCTTCTTTACTCCTCACCACAACCATCAGATTTTTCCAAACAATGACTCAATTTTCAATTAGTGACTATGATCTCAAATTCTTTTTAGAATCTGTTTCTTCCCCCTTCAGTGACTACTGCATGGCTTCTTCCATTTTGGCCAAACTCATTCCTATTTGGGAACATACATTAATCTTTCAGTTTGTCAGCTCGTGCTGACTGATTGTAGCAGTGGGTTGACTGCTTTACAGTTTGCAAGCCCTCCATCTTCATGGTAAATTGTCATACATTAATTTAAAATGTTTCTGTGTTTGAGAGTTGCTCTTGCTCTGAAGTCCATGTTCCTACGCAGTGTAATAAGGGAGACAAGTGGGAATGGAAAAGAGGCAGAGGAAAAAGGGGTGCTGTTTGGATGACCTAATTTGGTTAGAGATTTGGAAGTTCATAATAATTTGCAGTTCTTTACTACTCTTATTCGGTACTTCTACACTAAGAGTAGATTTTCCTATCAAGGTCTGGCAAAGGGATGGTTACTACTTGTATTAATACAGCTTTGTTATTCAAAAGAGAGAGTAAGATAGAAATTAACTGACAGTCTACCCACAGTTGCACTTTTCAATTCACAATTCGGTGCGTGAACAGGAACAGTCTATTTTATACACTCAGGTTCCACAGATCTATAGATCTTGAATAGACAGGCCAGTGACTCAAGGCAATCCTGCTAAAAGATGCTGTAGTCAAGGCTCACAAAAGCCCACTAAAGTCACGACCAAAAAGTATGAGTCAATTCCATGTGAGCACCATGCCCTTCATCCATGCATTGGGCTTTTTTTTGCTTTCCTGTTAGTGGGAACTCAAAAAGCGCCTCATCACCCAGGGAAAACATGAGCTGTTAATGTGCAACCTTAGGTTGTTGAACTCAGCCTGAACCCTATTTATTTTTACTTCTGCAGAGAGAACACAAATTATTCTCCTGACACCAGATCTGAGTAAGTAGATGCACTCCATGTGACCACTTTCTATTGCAGGAGGCAGCAGACTCCAGTGCTTCCTCTCAGTACTCTGTTCCTATATATATTGCTGTGTGGCAGGGATATGCTTACATGATCATGTGGGAAAAGGTTTGTGTAGCTTGAGAAAAAGTGTGTAGGAGTGAATTATTCTCAAACAGAGAGGAGAGAGTCCACAGGGGTTCACAGTTGAGCAAAGCTGGCAGGTCTTAGCTGAAAAAAAATTGCATGAGTTGCGTACAGTCTCTTATGCTACCTGCAGTATCAACAAAAAGGATATTTGGTCCCAAACATGCCCAATATTTTCGTTAAGACATAAATGAAGGGCAGATTTTACAGATAAGAGTCTCACTCTCACACATAAATAGTGGACTGTTTCTAGGTTGTCTCCAGCTTGAGTGAGACTCTGATCTCAGGTTTCCAAGACCAGGGGCTTTGTTCTCCTCATGTTTTCTTCTTGCCAAGGAGGATCCACTGGCAGCTGAGGAGCCTGCTCACTGGGATTTGGGCTGGTGATGCATACCTGGTGTCTTGGTTTTCACTCCGCATCTGAAGGTAATGAAAGGGGAAACTCTCCCCTCCCAAATGCAGCAGTGTGAGACTTGTTTCTGTGATTGTCACTATATCTTGAGCAAATGAAGGAACTGAAACATTCTTCAAAGTCATTATAAAGTCTAATATAAAGAGAGGAAAGTAGTGTGATAACAGGGAAGGATGTTTCAGCTCTCATAGTTTAGGCCTCAAACAGGCACAGAAGTCCTAGTTGCTCTTAGAAGATGTTCAATATTCTTCATCTTACCTCTCCAGTTTCTTTCCCCACAGCTTGCAGAGCTACTGATATATAATTTCACTAGGTAACCTCCCCAGTGACATTGTTGTAACAGGGATAAAATGGAAGAAGGGCAAAGGGGAAGCTCACAGCATCCGGAATCACTGGATGGTAGGAACTGAACCAAGCCAGGTGTGAGAGCTGCTTCTAAAAAAGCAAGAGCCAGTCTCCAAAAAACAGAAGTGTTTTGTTCGAGCCTGAATGATTTCTGTCTTTCTATGTCTTTCTTAACACTTCCCTGAGTAGCTGCTTGCTTTTTCTTTCACAGTTTCTTTTGTGATGTCCCATAAGGGAGATTTCAATTCTGCTGTCAGTTCCAGACATTTCTTGAGATGCTGAGCAACAGTCAATCCTCATCTAGTCAAATCAGTAAAAAGTAATTCTCTACTGGGCTTTCTCTCTACTTGCGTAACTTTTTGCTGCTGTTCATAAGAGGTTTCCTGATGTTTGTCCTATTTTAAGAAAATAATCTGAGCTGGTTTATGCATAGACTCCAGAAATGTCCACATCTTTTCACTTGATTCCTTTAGTTCTGCTGTGGATTGCAGCAAAATAAATTGATCTCTGACAGGAAGAAAGATGGAGCTTGATTTATTTGGTTAGGGTTCAACCTTACCCATAGCACAGTGCAGCCCTTCTCTCCAGGGCTGACTAATATCCACATAATTACAAGCAGCCTTTGCAGAGCGAGCTGAGCGGCAGAACAGCAGGAACAGCAATTCCTAACAGGGAGAGAGGCACATTGGAAATGCAGCTCATGGCAAAAGGGCTGCAAGAGATCAGCAGGAAAAAAGATAAAGATTAATATAATCAGAAACACTTGAACAGACATTGTTAAAAAGAGAAATAACTTTAAAAAGGAAGACAAGGAAGGAAAAAGGCAGCAGGAAAAAGAAATTAAAAAATCATTAAGTTAGCAAAGGGTGGACTGAGTTAGCTGTGTATACGCAGCATCCACCAGAGGAGGAAAGGAGCAGAGTGCAATGTTCTTTCCTGTCAGATTCAGTCCACCTTGGTAGTGAAGCAGCACACATGAATAAAAAAATGTGGACTAGGTCCAGCAGTTGCAAAGAGAATACAAGGTAATGGGACCAGGAATTCATTATATAGTTGAGCTTCCATAAGCTCAGCAACTTTCTCCTTATGATCTAGTAATTGCTATCTGCAGATACTGGTCCAAGATGAATCTTAATTACCTGAAGCATAAGTATTCCATTTGGCTTTGGGAGAGATGGTCAGTTGCTGAGATCAGACCAGGAAGCTGTGAGGAGTTTTATTTATAGTCAAATAATACAATTTACAATGTCTGATTTGTAATGAAAGATAAACTTTTCTCACAACTCCAGGAAAGCTCACAGCTAATTTCATAGTCTGTTACAGACAGTTTGGCAAACATTTGCCAGTTGTTCTAAACATCCCAGAACAAAATTTATTCAGTGCTAATGAGAAAAGTACTAAGAAATGAACTTGTGAAAACCAATTGTACATGTCGCCAGTAAAATTTCAAGCAAAGATACAACCTGTAACTACTTCTCCATTGCTAATGTGATGAAGGTAAGAATGGAAATGCCAACAGTAATTTAGTTTGGGAAAACAAAAGAAAAAATCCACCATGCTGAAAGACAAGGAAAAAAAAAATCATGGCTAATTTTAGCAATCCTGCATTACTTTTTAAGAACCAGGCACTCCAGTCATGGCTGAATATTACAGCAAGGTATGTTCTCTATTACAGCAAACTGATACCTTAACCCAGGACTGCACAGTCAATGGTAACAGCTGCTCCTCAGCCTATTTGAGATATGGCTGTCAACTTCGGCAGCAGAATCTACAATTCTTATGTCACCTGGAAGCATTCTACCCATCACAGCTTGTCACAGGAGTTACATATACTTTCAAATAATAATAGGGAGCTTTATGAATATATAGTTAATAAACAGATATTAAAGAAGGGCCTGTTTTTCAAATAGAGGAAACCTATGAGCCTGCAAATGACGTATGTATACATAGGTGACAGTATTGACCAGAAGAGATGGATGAAATTTCAATATCGTTTTACCACACAAGTGCTGAATTGTACATTCTGCAAATGCCGCATACATATGGCAGCAAATTCCATATTTCTGGCTTTTGATATACATTTAGGTGCATCTTTAGATTTGTACATAATGACATAGAAGCTATTGTCAGAGTATTTGTGTTTTTACCAAGGCATTTAAAAATAGACTAGAAAGAAAACCAAACTACAGTGCTTTTACATGTTTAGACATGAGAGGTTATTAAGGACAGACAATCATTTCAGCCAGCCTACAGTTCTCTAAACAGAGCTGACTGCTGTCCAAAAAGAAAATTCGGGAAGATCCAAAACCACACAAAGCAGAAACATGTTAAAGCAGAGGGAGATGCAAAATTTCCACATTTCAAATTCCTTCAAGGAAAACCTGTGTCCCTCTTGTCCCTGTTAAGAGAGCTGCTACTGTTCCATTTGTGTTACATGGTTACAAAAAGACCTGAGAATATATATAGCTGGAAGGAAAGAGCTTGGGTCAAGGGGGTGTTTGCTAGAGCATATTCTGTGGTCGCATTACATGAAAGCTTTTTAATTCTGAGGGAAATGGACCATCTGCTTTATTTTCTCCCCATAATGCTGATGTCAAGACCTTGGGCTGCCAGAACTCAAAATACCCAGGGAAAATCCAAACAATTGCATCTGCAGAAGCACCTACCCTGCCAGCACTCCTCCTAACATTAAGCCCAGTACTAAATGATGTTGGGGCTGTCTCGGGATAGCACAGTTTTAACAATAATATCACAGAATGATTAACAGGGTTTTCTGTCATTTGTTGTGGTTTTTTTAACAGATGGAGCTGATCACTCAGCCTGAAGAGGGTTCTATGAAGGAACACTGTTTCCACGTAAGTGTATTATTTCATTTTTTTTTATCTGTATTTTCATACACAGTTATGCCATAATAGCATCTCTTTAAGTAGAAGATGTCACATGGAAGTTCATTGTTTCTCCAAGCATTTTGGAGCACTTACCACATCCAAGATCAAATCTTCCCAGTTATGGCTGAATACAAATACACTGCATTGAAGAAGCAGTCTTGGAATTAAATGAGAACAAACCCTCTGTTAATTAGCCACCATTGTAGCACTGTTTATAGTGGCTTTCTATGTTGCCTCTGTTCCTCTCTTAAAAAACTGCGTATTTACCATATAAACTGCTTGAGCTATATTAAACAAAAGCACACTTTATAAAAATAGCTAATTTTAGTATGATCATGAATATTATGCCAGACAGACCATAAACAGCACCCTAGAGACTATACTCTGTTTATATAAATTCCTCTTAATTTAGAAAATATTGATTCAATAGACTAAGGCAGCCATAGCCAACAAAGATATATTTAAGAAAACCACTATACAGCCTCCAGTGACCAAATTCTCTCTATTCATACAGCATTTATCTTTTGTTTCTGATTAAAGCTACTCATAAAAGTTGCTTGCATGTTTTGGGTTTGTTTTTGTAACTGTCTATTCATCCTGAGTTCTAATGCTGGAAAGTTTGCTCAGACCCAGACGATATAGACAGAAGCACATAGGTCCTTTCAGCCCTGCTCCCAACTGTGCTAATGGTTTCTGCACAAGACCAAGAGTCCATCAGTGGGTACAGGGCTTTCAACTGCAAGCTGTAGGCAACAGGGACCATGTGCAGTTGTGTGGTTAGCACACTGGAGCTCCTATCCTCCTGAGCTGCTGCTGCAATATAAACCAAATTATTTATTTACAGCAGTAAAAAAGTATTTGAATTGTACATGGTATAAAAGCACTTGCGTAACTAAGACAGCCTGGACTGCTGAAAACTGAACCCAGCAAAGAATCAGTCCATTTTACAGCTGGATGACTGTCCTGCTCCTATCACTGTCTGGTCACACAGGCCCAAGAGAGGGGAGGAAACTTAAAGGTGAAGAAGGAGGGCAGAGCAAACTTTTTGGTGGCACCTTGCACTTGGATTGACTTGGAGCTGTTGAGAAACTATTATCCTAGAAACAATTTCTTTAAAAGTGTTTTTAAAATTTGATCTTGGTCTCGGGCCATGTAAATCTCATTTTCTGACCAAAACAGATTATTATCTCTGGAAATATGTCTGTCATCCATGTGTTATAATTGTAGTTGGAGACTATTTTGAGATGGATTTATCCCCAGAAGATATAATTGTTAGTTCTCTACACAGGCTGTATATACAAGAAAACTATGCTGCTGCAAATCCTTTTATTTCCTTTGCAGATAGTAATGGATTATGCAGCAGTGTTGTCTAGTTACAGTCATTTTTTATTATCACAGAGTAGAGCCTGTGACTGTCCTTTTGTGATCAAAAGGAGGCGTTACCCACTTCTCTCATCTGTGAGCAGGTTCAAAGCTGGGTTATGGGAAATTGGAGAAGCTGAGTTTCTGAATCTGCACCCAAGTCACTAGCAGTGATGGCACTGAATTCTCCAGTTATAATGAGGCCACATTCCCCAAAACAAAAGTATTACTTATCTAACATTTCGTATCCTGCAGCAGAAAGCAGGAACCAAGTTGATCAAAAACCTTGCTAATGAGAAGTTATTTGACAAGTTGCCATGTCCCATTAAGATGACACAGTATTCTATACACTTGCATTACTGTACTTTTTTTCCAAGTTTGAGCCCAGATTCCTGAAACGAAAGCAATGTCATACAAAAAGTGAAGGCAAATTGTGAGCAACAGCAGTTAAGGGCTCTGGGTGACATTGCTGCATCTAGTTTTAGTGACATGTGGGAAAGGGCAGCTCTTCTAGAAGGATAACCTGATATTCTGATATTCAGATTATGTTGAACTGTCCTTGGTCGTGTCCCGTGCTTTATAATAATTTAACAACATTCACAGCAAATTTACTTAGTTAACACAAATAAACCCAAACCCCCAACAAGACATTGGGTTTGGTGGTTTGCTGAATCTGTTTGGTTTTTTTCAGAATGTTTATTCTGGTGCTTTGCCCATCTGCTAGACCTCTCTTACTACTTTTTGACTTTCTCATTTGTTGCTGCCTCTGCACATTAATCGATGATGGCACTGCATGGTTTTGACTGCAACTTTTTCTAAATATATCCAGTTTATACGAGATAAATTTCAAGTGACTGGGTAGAATAATGAATTCTTCAAAAACATACCTGGAAAGATGTTTCTCAAGAAACTATGAGGATAGCACAGGGTCCTACAAAAGTACTTCCCTGAATACTGCTGTGTCTTCAGCCCTCTCTTGATTTTCTCCAGAGAGAATGAATGTTTCTTGTAGCATAGCATTTGGCCCTCACGTGCATTCACTCCCTTATTAAAAGCAAGAAAACCTGCAGAACTCCAAAAAGTTCATCTCAGCTTGATGGGGGGTGAGGGATTGGGCTTCTGTGCACTAAGCTTTGGGATGTATAGGGGAATTTTTCAGAAGGGGAGGGAAGCATAAGGGAGAACCAGGGTTCACTCACTGTCTGTAATGGGGGTTGAAATCAAGTTATCATACTGAACATAAAAGAGGACCTTCTGGCGATAAGAATGTAAGCTGGGGGTCAAACTCTGACATGGATAAGTGGAATCCTTCTCCTTGTAGAAATCAATCCCAGGACAGAGTGTTTTTAATGCACCTCCAGCAAGGAAAACCTCCTACTCAGCACAGCTGGGGGGCTGGGATAGAATAGGATGCCTACCACTGATATTTCTGGCATTTCTCCTTGGCTTTTAAATTGACTCATTTAGCCATTCTGAGGGATATTATATGACCACTAGATCTCAGAAGCACCCTATGTATAAAGGGCAGACTGTGAGGCATCATACCCCTCATTTTTCAAAGACTTAAGGCTAGAAATGCATGTTTTCTGAGCCTGCAAGAAGTTAAAATTACGGTTCCTTTCATGCTCTTCATATCTGTGCGTTTTTTTTTTTTTTTTTTTTTTTGACTTTTTGTGAAACATGTAGGCTGTGTTCTTGTGATGGGGGGGATAGAAAATACAGACCATTCGTTTTTCCTTCGGAC
>JANHGN010013256.1:34395-47549 GCA_024605025.1 Megaceryle maxima
GTAAAGAAGTTCCTCCTCATGTTAAGGTGGAACCTCCTGTGCTCCAGCTTACATCCATTCCCCCTTGTCCTATCACAAGGGCTTCCTTCTGAACAGGGCACTTCTTCTGAATCACCTTAAACTCCTTCACCACTGTCTTTCCTAAAGATGAAGTGTATTTGCTGCTGACTCACCCTAGCACATATAGCCTGTGAATTTCAGACAGGACATGAGGTGAGAATAGCACTGCTGCAAGTTTGGGAATTGAAGATGTGTGACAGGAAAAAAAGCAGGGAGCCCAAGAAGGGAGGCAAGTGCAATGGCAGAGTTACTGTGTTGCCTGACCAACAAAAATGAGGGGCTATCCCAGAGCAATCTTAACTATTTGCAGCCTGTGGGGAGTAGGGTGGGAAATCCAGCTGGAAATCAAAAGATACATCCTTCTACTCCAGAAGCAGCTTTTGCGTCAAGAATATATTTGTTTACTGTCTTTGAAATATTCAGCAGGCCTTCAAAAATGTGAAATGGGTGAAATGGTTTAGATTAGCCAAATCTTTGATATACATCAGCCAAAACTTCACAACTCTATCTTCTACTCCACTCCTTGCTAAGCGAAACTCAAATTTGATTTGTAGCTCTGGCCTGTGCTGAATGAAAGGAGTAAGATCCCTGTGAAAATAGAGAAGGATAAAAATAAATGTATTTCCCAGTTATGTTTCCAAATTGGTAAAATTAGCCAGAGGCTCTCAGCACTCATCTCCTCATCACTATTCCACCTGTCAAATCTAAGAGTAAAATAGATGTTTAGAATGAAGAAGATGCTGGCAGTACAACTCTCTCAGTGTCCCCTCAGAGTAGAGCAGTATTTCCTTCAGCAGTGCTGAGCTGCAGCCCAGCCTTCACTGACCCAGCCATCCCCTTACCCCATGTCTGGAGCTGGCTGGGCTTTGCTTGGCAGCCAGCGTGGGAAGCGAGGAGCTACGGCAAGCTTTAAGGACCGGATGGTGGAAAATATCCAGTGACTCCAGTCCATACTCTGTCCTTTTTCACTTTTGTGCTGCTTAACAGTTTGAGAGGCAGTCACACACATCCAAAATTTATTGAAGGATGGAGACACTTAATTTGCATCATTATGTGAAGGGAAATCCACACTGTCCAGGAAACCACGTGGGCTCGTGGTGTTGAAAAGGAATGCCCTTTGGAGAACAAAAGATGCTTGAACATAATGGGCCAAAGTCGCTCCTGCAGGACTGGCATTAGTTCAAGAGGAATTCTCCTGCAGATACTTCTCCCTCAGCAACAATGTCAGATCGAGTTTGTTATGCAATCACAAAACCAGCAAATTCATATTTACATCAAAGATTATTTGCAGGAGGCTAGAATTTAAAATCAATAGGAAAAAATACATGATGAGCCACTGTGCAGGTTTGTTTCCATAAAGTATAAACCACAAATAAATAAACTATAAAAAACCCCACTATAAATAAATTACAAATAAAAAAACTATTAAAAAACCCCACAAATAAAAAACTGTAAAACACAAATAAACCCTTCCATAAAATACTGCAGGGGCTCCTGTGCTGTTCTGCACAAACTTGTGACTCAGAACAGGAAAGGCAAGAAGTTGCTCTGACAAAAATTGAAACCATAGATGAAATAAAAGCCCCGCACACTCTCAAGTTTATTTTAAGTTTGTAGCAAATGTCCCTGTGGCACCTAAACCACAGGTTCTGTGCCTATGAATTACACTGCTCTATTTACCAAAAGAACAGTATAAAAATAAAGTTAAAATATTAAGAATTTATTCTAGTTCCTAGTCATGCAAGAGTGATGGTAACCCTAAGAAGATCCTTCAAAAATGTCATGAGACCATTTCTCTAAGTACTGCTTTAGCAGCTATCCCTTGAGGGTTTAAAAAATACTCAGTAAATAAGACAAATTGCAAAACAGGTAGAACAGTGTCTGGAAAATGTACATAGGCCACTTTAGAAAGCTAATGCTAGATCTATTAATAATGTTCCATGTGGAGAAAATGTGGAGAAAACACACCTCCCAGTCTCTTTATTGTTTTAATGAAAGATTTTTAGTTATGTACATCTGGACCATCCAGTGAAAAATCAGGTTTTTTACTATCTTTTGTCAAACCACTATGTTACAAAAGACGAAAACATTCTCCTCTTGTCTCCTGTAATAACCCTTGAGCAGATTTCCATACCAGATCACAGACAGCAAGAAGCATTTGACAGAACTTTTATCCACAGCTTCCCTCTCCTCCCATTGCTCCTATAACTCCAGAGGGATTTTTGCCTCCCTCCCTCTGGGCTACCCCACAATGGTTTCTCTCCTCCTGGCTCTGCTCACACTACAGTTGCATCCCTTGGAACCCCTAGCTGAATAACACTTTGAAAAGGCTCCCAAGAGGAATTCCTGAGGAACTAAATTAACCCATATGGAAAAGGAAGGGGGGGGGGGGGCAGTATTCTGCATTTGGAATTTACTTTGCTCTGCTCTCTTCTTGCTGCTTTAACGTGATAATCAGCTATAAATATATGTCTCTGTCTTATTGTTCCTTGTAAAGGCATTGCTGCTCTAGGTTCACCAGTGGTTGAGGAAGGCATTAGTAGGCACATGTCAATTATAGGTCCTGAAGGGTAAAATTTTGCCTTCTCTACTAAGGACACTTCAACTTGGGGAAAGCAACTGACTAAAATGACCACACAGGACTCTCTTTCCCCATCAGTAACTTGCCAACAGAAAGTAACTCTTTCCTGTATAACCACAAGAAGCATAAAAGACTACAGTTGCCAGTGCAAAGGGATTCGCAGCCACTGTGACCCTGAACTCAGCTCAGGTGTATGCCAACAGGAGTAAGATATGAGTTCTAATAACTAGCTAGCAAGACATGACCTTGGAAACTGACTTTATCTCTTTTTTTTTTTCCCCTCTCTGAATAATGACTGAAGTGTGAGGAGAAGAAATCCAGCACAACTCCACTGTCAATTAGTTGCTTGAGGCTATGATACCTTAACCTGCACTTGCACACACTTGAAGCATTCATATGACATTTTATACTTAAGAAGTAGAATACTTTTCACTGGATAGAATAAAATGCAATGCTACTTATGTAACTGATCTTGGGAATAAAAACATAATATTTTGACATTTGCAGTCTACTGAAAATATCAAAATACTATGTTTTCCTAATTACCATCTTGAATGAATAGCAGAGTCTACTTCTTCAACACTGAGCTGCTCATGGATTTTGAAATAGAAGAGCAGAGTCTTTACCCATCACTCTCTTTTTGTATTGCCCCATCCTTTTCCAGCTGAATAGAAACACCTGTTACTCAGGCAAAGTTCACACTGCATTCAGCACAAGCCTGGATATTTCTTCAGTGGTGCCTTGACCTCACGCTTTTGCATGAGTCAATATAAAAAGTTGGGCAACTGATGCCAGTACAACTAGGATCCTGAGAAGAGGGGCCTTTGAAATGCTCCTTTTGGTTTTGTCCAGCATGGTAAGGGTTAGATTTGGAAGGTAATAAATGTCTTTCAGTTATTTAGCAAATAAGCACCATGTGTGCCATACTGTCAGCATCTGCCACTCCCATGTTCTCAGCTGCTGCTAATGTAGCACTCAGCACTAACCCACCACTCTGAGGCTGACATTAGGCCTGCAAAAGCTTTACTTCAGAAATGCCACCTATCTAAAAAGCATCATTTTTATCTCCCCCTGGTCCTGAGGACTATGAGTGGTCCTAACTCTTTGTATCTTAGTTGCTGGTATCTCCTTTTCACCAGTAGACTGTTCCTGTGTACTGGGATTATATACTGTCCTGGTGCCTTTCCTGAACAAAGATGATAGAGATCTGAAAGTGATTGTCCTGATGCCCATGGTCTTTCTCACTATGCCAGGTAAGAAATGGAATATCTTATAGCCTGGTAGAAAAATGAAGCTCTAGATTTGGTGAGAACAGCTTGGCAGTTAGTATTTGCTAACTTTCTGATGCTCAGCAAAGGGTAAATGCTTTTGCTGGTGCAGCTGCTGAGGTGATTTACAGACACAGAGACTATGCACTGGTCTTCGTTGTGCACCTTTGAGGGCAGATGGGGGTGTGGAGCTCTTCCAAAGAAGCAATAAAGTGGAACAGAATATATATTGTACTCTTCCATCACTCATATTTGCTAGTTGAAGAGTCTGAAGGGTATCAATATTTGATGTGTTATTGTCACCTGAATATAAAATCATCTTTAACTGTACCCATCTAACTCTGTAGTGTTTCTGTGCTGTATCAGTGTGTGGCCTGCGTTGTTTTATGGGTGGAGGAGGGGAAACAGCAATGGCTGTATTCTGAGTTTATGAAGGGATCTATCTTCATGTTGTCAGTGGATTTGCTATGTTACTCAGATCCAAGGCAAAGAGGTTGTTGCTGTACCATAATATTCTTGACCTGATGGACCTGCAGTATGTTATTAGTGTTAAATTGAGAAATAGAACTAGGAGGTTTGCTTTGATTTTTTTGTTTGTTTGGTGTGTTGTGGTTTTGTGTTTGAGGTTGGTTGGGGTTTTTTTTGGTAAATTGCTGTAAATTCTATTGTAACTGTTGGGTTAAAGCAAGGCAGCTGGATGTCTTCAGAACCTGTTTCCTAGTTAAATGTTGAATTAGCTCCAGGCATGGGAAACTGGAGGGAGACTGAGTGGGAAGGCAGGAGACAAAAGCAATTCTTTGCAAAGAAAAGCCTTTAAACCAAACAAACAAAAAACACACAATAGCACAAACACCAAACCACCGCACCCTGAGCTTTTCATTATGTTTCAGTTAATGATACTTGCTGCATACTATGAATTTGTCTGTTAAAATGATATTTCCTCAAAGGAATATCAGTAACACATATTCTTTAAAAATAATCAGATAACTTGCTTTTGACATCACAATTTCACAGATTTATGTGGTTCACTACAGTTGTGTGTGTGACTGGGAGGAGATGATTTAGGTCAGGACTTATGCTGTGGGAAGTTTTTTGCTGTTTTACCATTTCTGTAAGAGAGGGGAATTGCCATATCAGTCCCATTGCCACCAGTCCAGTGTGTAGTGGCAGCCATTTTCACCTTGTTCCCAAAAGCAAGGTGCAAGATGCTGCAAGTCCAAAAGCATATAAAATACTATGATGACCTGAGACATGAAGAGGTAGCAGAGGTATTTCCCCAATAACACCTTTGAAGCAAACAATTTTTATGTCATTCTTTCCCATTTACTTCTTTTACAATATCATAAATTGTAGACCAATTTCTTCTCTTGCAGAATTCTAGTTTCTGACATACTGTGTTTGATTGCTTGCTCAATACTTACTCCTTTCCCCTCAATCAGTTCTGGTTGCTGACTTACTGCAACCATGATTTTACTAACAGTCACTCCCATCAGAAAGCCCAGTCTTCAGCTGTTGAGCAGCCTTATTCCCTTGCTCAAAGAAAGCTGAGGATGTAATACATGTTCCTGACCGCTGTACATTCAGCGTACTGCAATGCCTACAGCATCTAAAAGAAATTATTGGCAACTGAACAAACCCACAGTGCTACGTTCATGCTTTGCCTCACCAGAATGAACCCTGGTATTTTCTAATGCTGTTTGAAAGATGCACTTCCCAAGATCAACACTGGGTCACCTGCAATAAATACTGCAAAAACAAAAGTCAGTCTGTCTTCTCTGCATGAATCTTATCAAGCTTGCATTAATTTTCTCATTAAAACAGAAAACACTGTTCACACAGAAGAAATGAAAGCTGACCAACAGTGAAGTCAGAGGAAGTACAGAAAGTGGATAAACAAAGGCTGGAGCATTAGAAGTCATTTGCAATATAGGGAGGAGCAGTAGCAAAAAGTTTTTTGGTTTTTGCTTGGTTTTGTTTTTGTTTTTAATGGAGGAAATGCTGTCCTTAGAATAAACTGTCAGTGAAGTGCATCACTAATTCAATCTGCCTGGCTGTCATAAGCTTCACAGACAGTCTATCAAGCACTACAGGAATTATGTGTACATTCCTGAGGCCTTATTGTATGAGATGGATAAAGTCAGTTGAGCAATGAAAGATGGGTACTGAGCTGTGTTAAGTTTTCACTGGTGAAGCTGAGGACCACACCACTTTTACCAGAGCTAGCCAAGTGATACTTCTGTCTTAAGGAAAATCCAAAGGTCTAACAGGTTCCTTTCCAAACAAAGATGAAAATATGAAATAACTATTTTTCATGAAATGAAGTATTACATAGGCTAGAGGAGGGTAGTGAGGAAAGGAGGGAAAGCTGTTATTTGCTCCCAAGCACTTCCAGGCTATTGCAAAAAGAAAGCAATAGTTTCCTCTTCTTGTCTATGCAGAATAAGATAACTAGAGGCTTAATTAAAAAACTAGGCTGAGACCTAAGTAGTCTTTTGCAAGGTAATAAGAGGAAAGAATAATTGGAAAGCTTGTGGAGCCTCCATCAATGGAGGACTGTAAGAATAGGCTAAGCAAATGCTAGTCAGGAATGGCTGACAGGTGATTCTTGAAACAGGAGAAGAGGCATCTCAAGAGGGGATTTAGTGGAGTCCTTCTTTCCTTCTTTTATTTTGCCTCATGGAAACATTTTATTCTTGATTACGTTTCATATTAAAGCTCGGAAGTGTCTGAGAACGATGGGAGTTGTTCCTGTATGCACATGTAAATACTGTAACATCTAACATATTACCATTAATTTACTGGATTTACCACAAATTATGGTAATTTGTTTAGATATATATCTATAATTACAGAAATAGACATTCACTGATTTCCTGTGAAAATTCTAATTATGTTCTCAGGAAATGTTCAGATGTTGATCTTCCACAGTGACAGATCTTTGTTAATATGAAATACCAGCAAATTTCAATCTAATTTTGCACGGTAAGATGAGGCCCAGTTATTAGGAACCCAGTTTAAAACACTTATTTTGGAAGAATCATCTGCAAGTACTGTGCCAGCCATAGGCTATATCTAAGGGGTTAGACCCCTTAGACCTACAGAGTGATAGGAGTGAATCCAGCCATCCGCTCTGTCACCTTAGTGGTGGAAATAAAATGCAGCTCAAAAAGTGACTTCCGAAGGGAATGAGATGGCAGTTTGTAAGGTCTGTTTCAAGGACAGCATCTGCTTTATACCTCCAGTTTTTAAAATAGGATGTGTCTGAAAGAGCAACATCTAAGATACATGTTTGAATCCCCTTGACTAAGACAGTTTTTTTCTCAATGTCTGATAAATACATTTTTAAGACTAGTTGATTATTGGGGTTTTTTCAGTTAATATGCCTTAGTGTGATGCTGATACCTTCCTCTAGGAGCCTATTACCTCTCTGATGGGTGTGAGCTTTCATGTTAAACACAAGCTCTGTTTTAAAAGAGGAAGGAGTGAAACTGCATTGCTTTTATAGGGAGTGGAGAAAGGAGAAATCCTTTGCTCCCTCAACTGAGGGAGGGCTTTGGAGCTACTGGGCAGCACTGTTACCTCTCTGCTGGGCAAGATCTTGCAAGGCATCTTTGCAAAGAAATTAGCTTAAAGCCAAATCTTGGTCAAAGAAGCCTGTCTTTTAGTACTTTTCAGGGATGTATGCTTGTCAAGAGGGTGACAAGTATGCATTTTCAGTTGTGATGCCTGGTCACAAAACTTGGCTGGAGGATAAGAAATGCTACTTTTTCTTGTGCTAGAAGACTTCTGCTCTACCCAGTAGCCTTGCATCTGGTTTGTCCAAGCAAAGTCCCACACTGATGCAGAGGAACCTTCAAGCCACTTAAGTTACAAATCTCTCTCTCTGTTTTGTGTTTTTTTTTTTCCCCCCTAGATTAGGGAACTGGTGGTGCAGTATATATCATAAGAGTTCCTCAACACTAAGACACAGTGTATTATGTAGTAGAGCTTGAGATTGGTAGATGGCACTGGGGAAAGGGAGGCTTTGCCACGTCAAAGCTCTAAATTAATTCCCCAGGTCAGAAACAATGTTAGTGCTGTGTTGTCTTCTGCCTTTTGGGAATTAAGAATTTAAATTCATAATTAAAACTAGATTACTTACTGCTAAACCCTTGACTCTGTGTGCAATGGATTAAAATAAACTGCACCTTATCAGAGTTAATGAATTAAGAAATCTCCTATAAACTATCTAGTGGGCAACTGGTGCTGGATAACCTGTTCTTACTCTGTTCTGGCCTAAATTGCTAAGTAGAAAGAAGCAGGGGTGTACCAATACACTCTGTACTCTGGGGACTAGGGCCCTTGGGGAACAACGCACCATTTTCTCCATTCTAAATAACTGCAAGAGCAGGTCCACACTGCAGTGTCAAAGATGAATAGCTGGCTCAAAGAGAGACACCTTATTCTGCAGGCAATTATTTGGTACTCATTGTAGTTCAGTTGGGTTCCTGGGTATAAGAGGAGAAAACCCAACCTCCCAGTGCCCAAACAGCAGTATAGCTACAGCAGACAGTGTAAAGTACCAGGTGAAAGTGAGCCAGAAAACACTGTGCTGCTGTCTAGCTGCAGCCATGCAAGCATCATGTATGCTATAGCTCATCAGCTAAGTCTAGCCAGCAGATTAAGACAGACTTCTGACAGACAGAATTGACCATACCACAGCCAGATCCCTGACAGAATCTGTCAAATCAAAATATTCCAGTTAAATTTGGTGAGGTACAGGGGGTATTTAAATTACACAATTCATAAGGCAAATACTTTCAAGTACGTTTCATTTAGTGAGAAGCTTGGATTTCATTTTCAGGGTGATGCTGACCTGAGATACCACACCCTAGCCAGCTTTAGCAGCATCCCATAGCACAGAACAAACAGGTTATACCTTATATCACAGCTGAACTTGTTTAAATAAGTTGAGAAAATAGACAGATTGAGCTGACACATTAAGAACCAGGTGTATCAAAACACAATTTATTCTTAAAATGGCTAGTTTACACATAACAGCAAGGGTTACATAGGGGAAAAGTGCAATTAATGGAGGAGGCTTTTTTCACCTTTCTATTTATTGTCTCATAGCACTACAAATAACTTCAGACTCAGAATATTATACCTCTTAGCAATGGGCAAAAAATGGGATTTATATTTTGATGTTAACACCATTTCTGTATAGTTAAAAGGTGTGGCAGTATTCACACCTGCTGAGTATGTATTGGACAATTTCTCACGCAAGTCTTGCATGAAACGCAGATCACCTTTACAGTTTGACAGCTCAGAAAGCTAAATTATAAGTATACAGATACAAAACATACATTAGTTTACTGAAGTCTAAAAAAAACCTTCAGAAAATGAGGTGTAATAAACCAGAGCAGTTTTCTATTTACGTGCAAGCCTATATTCTGTCTAGAAAAATCTAGTAGCAACTCTGCTCTTTTAAAGAAATCAGCTTTCACAAAGTGCAGCTAATTCACTGTCTTCAATATGAAGGACCTTGCCTATGTTACACACTTGTGAGAAGTCATCACTAATTTTGCAATAGGGAGCAGGATACTCAACCTTCAGATGCTGCAAGATTAAACCAGGAGAGAAGTTAAATCCTCTAAAAGTGCTACAGACTAGGAAGTTTACAAATCACTGTTTTGTCATATAACTTTATTTTTGGCAAGTACTGTAGTTTTATAATTTTCTTAAGATTCATTTTTTCTTTTAATATTAGAAGGTAACCATCTGCCTGCTGAGTAGGATGACAAAGTCAAAGTTAGATTTGTTCTCAAATACAAGACATTTATTATTCCCTAAGCCAACAAGGACAGAGATATCTTCCCAATGGAGCATATGCTTCCACCACTCTGCATTGTTTTCTGTATTCTCCTTTTTATCCCCTAGAAAGTTCTATGGGATTTAGAAGACTAATTTTTGAAATAAGAAATTAGAACACTGTATGTTGCCAAGTTATAGAGCACATCCTACCTTTTCCCCTTCTCCCATTATCCTCTCTTGAGTTTCTTAACCTACTCTGAAGCCACAAATCCTAGCCATGCATTCCTACCTGCCTCTGCTACAAGCACATAGAGGATCATAACCAACCTCTGTCCTGACAGCATCACCTCATCTCTACTGCACTCCCAATAGGTGCAAAATGAATAGTGATGATTTGTTCATGTAACGTCCCTGTGCGCACACACGTACTCTCATACATCATTTACTACAGCTTGCTAAAATACCATCACCTTCCATACTTTCTCACAAGAGTCTCTCTCCTAGTGACTCAAGAGAGTCTACAGCAGAAAGCAAGCAGCATATACTTAGGATACAGGCATGATACTTCTATAGTAGGTGGCATATGCATAGAGTTTTAGGTTTTCTCCTAGAATAAGATTTGGCTAAGAATTTCAGTAGCATAGTATGGTTTAACAAGTCACGCAGTCTAGTGAATCTGGGTTTGCTCAGGCAGCTAACAAAACCTGCCAGGTGGTTTTGTTATGAGTATGTGAACCAGAAAGCTAACACAGTTTTCTGTTGGCCAGTGGAAGAACGCTTCCTTGCTACTATTAATCACCAATATGGTGATGAATTTTCAATCTGACCCAAGCTCTGCCACTGGGGAAAGAGACCACTGGACAGCCTTGGACTGCCTAGCTGATCAGGCTCTCTCTCTTGTCCTCTCCTGGGAGTCTGAAGATCTACACAGTCTTTCTTGGCAGATGGTATCTGAACACCATCAGGCTTCCACTCTGCATGGAGAATCTTGTAATTCTGACCCTCGTTATTGTCCCAGAAGGTATGTTCTCCACTTTTGTAAGAAATGCAAAACTCTATCCTCTCTTCAGATGGAATGGCAGGAGGGAAGTCAATGGTAAATGAGAAGGTATCATTTTCAGAATCGCTGTAAACATTGTTCATGTATATGCACTCAATGTCTGTGTAGGTCTTCCATGTATCGAAGGTAATTCGAACCTGAACCTTTTTTTCAAAGCTCACATTTCTTACTTTCACAGTGCCTGACAGCACCTTCTCTTGTAGAGTGCAGTTCTCCAGGCAGACCAAGTTCTTCTGCAGGCGGTTCCTGAAGTCCAGGTAGTCAGCTGAGGGCCGAGGGAAACCCAGAACCAAGTTTTTCTCCTCATGCAGCTTTAAGCCAGATGTTATGTTTTCAAGGCCTAAGAGGTCAAACTGAAGATCCCACCCAGGGTGGTCCTGGAACTCAGAGAATGTGTGTATTGCCGTCAGGGACAGCCCCTTTGAGTCTGCAAACACAACTCGTTTCTTGGCTCGGGCTGCCGAGTGGTTCCAGTCAGTCTTCTGAGCTTCAGAGTCACGTTTCACGTGAAGACATGGTCTGAGAGGTTTGAATCTGTTCACAAAGTTATTTCTTTGACAGTCCTCAAGGGGGCTGAGAAAACTCTTCAGTGGTGGAGAATGAGCTAAGCAAATTCTCATGGCCATGTCCACAGGCATGATGGAGCTTGGCAAAGGTCTTGGGTCCAAGATCTGTATCATTCTGCAAGGGGCAGAAAGGCACAATGTTGGGTTTTGTTACATCGGGTAAGAAGCTTCTTAAGAATGCATATTTGTTTCATCCTCTGTCTTAAATATTCATGGCCTCATCTTTCCATGGCTTTAAATAATGCAGCCTAAATTAAAATTGACAGTTCAAGCTAAGGAACTAGGGTGAGACTATGCAGTCATTTACTGCTAATTCTGAACTCTATGAATTCAAATGTAGTCTCATTTGCCTTTTCTGAACCTCTGAAAAATAGATTTTTAGTGACAGCTAATTAAGCACATTTCCTTGAAAATACATAAAAGAACATTCTAGTAACCAGTAAAACAGATCCAGTTACAGTGGAAGTGCTCATCCACTTTAGCTTCCCTTTTAGAGGCTCTGAGCCAGGTCTTAAAATTCCAGCAAGCTAGATCAGCTGCTTCATCTCTGAGCAGAGATGTCACTATATTAAACAAGTCGCCTATCCCATCAAAGCATCAAATGGGATGCTGTGTACCTTGATGCAGAGCCATCATGCTGTGGCTCTGAACAACCCCAAGTGCATGTTAGGCATTCTGATTTTATTTAATTTAGACCAATAAAAATGCTAAAACATTGTTGGAAATATCTTCTATGGGCTTTTAACCCAGGCCTAGGTAACAGAGCTCTTTTGTGCTCAGTGTTGACTGATGAGTGAACAGGAATAGGAAAAAAGGGGTGGGGAGGGACACACTTTCACCTCATCTTAAAACCGTCTTTTTATAGTCCCCAAAGTCTGTGCTGAAAGCCTACTGCAAGTATTCAGTAAGATACACATTTATTTGTAAAGACTGGTTCATAACTCTCTCTCAAATGATGAAAATCACAATTACTATCCAAGAACACGGTCCATTCAAAACCAGTTAACTGGAATATTTGTAAAAAGGGGCTTCAACTGCAGCACATCCCTTCTGAGAAAGCTGCAGTCCTTGTTGGAAATGTGGATTGTTTTGTTGAGTCATGGGAAGCCAGAGCATTTGCTTTGTCACTTAAATAAATGGCTTTCTCCTTCCCAGAGTTCTCACTGGTATTCCAGAGCCCTGCCAAAAAAAAAAGCTGTATCTCTGCTGGCCTCTTAATTCTTCTCCTTGCCTTTTTTTATCGTGGCAGTATTTGCCATAATAAGCAGGATGAGGAGAGTACCAGCATCCAATGAGTCATGTTTTGCTTTGCTTTAATAGGAAAAGAGCTAAGGCTTCAAAAAATATTCTCTGCAACTTTCATCACAGTTCTTGAGAAAAAACTCCTAACCTTTACAGTATATTAAAAAAGCCCAAAATAAAAAAAGAAAACACCAAACCCCCAAAGAATAAAAAACAACAAACAAAACACCCCAACATCAAAACCTGAAAAAGGCAAGCTGCTAAGAAGAGGCAAAAATGAGCTGCCAGCAAAAGCTGAGGCAGGTTCAGCAATATTAACACGCATTGCCCAGGCAGACCTATAAAAGCGGGGAGGGGGGGGGGAGGGAGGTAGGGGAACAGTGCCCGTTTTGGGGCGTCATTCCCCCGGAGGCTGACCCTGCGGGTCTGCAGGAGCGCGCCTAAAAAAAGCTGAGCAGAAGCAGCGCGCTGGCTCGGGGGGCGGGCGGCGCTTACCTGCTGCAGTGCATGGGGCCACGCAGCCGCCTGCCGCTCGTTGCGTCGCGCCGCTGCTGCCGCCTTTATGGGGCCCTGCCCGCGGCGGG
>JANHGN010013259.1:0-25224 GCA_024605025.1 Megaceryle maxima
ATTTTTTTCTAAAAAAAAAAAAAAAAAAAAAAGACTCTACCTAAATTAATTTCTGTAACTTCCTTCTGAAGAAATTTTTAAAAAATAATGTTTCAAAAAAAAAAAAAAAAAAATAGCACATCTGTGTAAGTTGCTGAGAGAAGTCCTCCAGTGGACAACAGCTGCTTTCTCTCCCCTCTTTTTATATTTAGTATCTCTGTATGTAATCTTAACAGCTGTATTTACTACAAATTCCCTGTGAGTTTTTTGGGTCATTCATTTTCTGAAAGCAGAACCCAGAAATGCGCACTCAGGGCGTTAATGCTCATGTGCAGTAACCCCGGCTTGACTCACAGGGATAATGGCTCCTTGGGTGATTAGCAGTTTTCATCATCAGGTTCTACAAGATTCAAACAAAACAAAACCTTAATGGCACAAAAAATATTAGGACTCAGCTATTTCATATTAATGACTTGTTAATGTAACATTATTGCTGGTGCTTTAACTACTGTTGTCCTTAAATGCTGCACTGCATTCATGAAGGACTTTGGGGAAAAAAAGAGTATGGTGCTGAGACTTATTGCATTAAGAGATCGGTTTAACAGATTGTTTAGTTTTGGTAATATAATTTGACATCTAAACATAAGCTGAGAGGGATCTCCCACAAAACCTTTGATAATATGATTCATTGTCAAATGTTTGTTTTGCCTATCTGGTACTCATTAATTAATTCTTTTTAATATATCTTGGATTTACTGATTTGGAAAAAGAGAATTATTCTTATTGATGTTGCTAAAATATCCAGGTGGCTTGAATTTCACCAACTAGATGGTATAATCTAGCACATTTGTGTAGACCTAATCAAATCTCTACTAACAGATGTGAAGAGCCCAGCATGGGAGCAAATGTTTGTGTCTATATGATAATTAAATTACCTCAATAAAGAGAATAAATGAACAATGATGACTATAGTTTTTTTAAACCTAGGTTATCTTCCTCATGAACAGCCTCTATTAACCCCTTTAGCAACTGGCAAAACTTGAAGTTTTTCAAAATGAACCATGGTTTTCAGATAGTGCCTTTGATTAAATCTACTGACCAGGCAATATGACTAACTCGCTGAAGAATTCCTACACATCCCCATTAGTGGAAATTAAATAAATAAATACTGCATTAAAGATATGCTGCATATAGTGTATTTCATTTCACATAAACAGTTCAGAACACATCATGCTGTGTTTTAATTCCTCATTTAACTCTCATTCTTGGGAAATTGCTTTCATTATTATTATTAACAAATTATTAGTATTACCATCATAGCATTCTTAAACATCTTTGTTGAGATTTTAAATGTGCTAAGATGCCTTAATAAGGAAGCTAATGTCCTGAAAGAGTTGGATGTAGCTGTATGAGCATTTCTGAGCAGTAAGCACTTGAGTGAACCGTGTGCTACTAAGCATCCTCAAAATCTGGCCCTCTACATCGTTTGCCACACAACCGGACAACTTTATTTGAATGCCTATGAAGTACAACAAAAACCTACATTGTAACTCATCACTTCCCTATTATTCACTTCAGGGAGACCTATAAAAACAAGCTTCATGAGATAAAAAGATACTTTAAGCGTATCTTTGTTTTAAAGGTGTCCTTGTGGAAGTGAGATGCTTCCACAAGAAAGGGAAGCCAGCCCTTAGTAGCGGTATTGCTTAGATATCATTAGCAGGCCAAGTTGCAGCTGGAGTTCAAATCACTTCTGACCATGTTTTTGCTACAAACAGGGGAACAGTTCTTTCTCTGTTCACTCCACGGCGTGCTCTGACCTTGCTGGAGGCTAAGTAATGTCACCAGCTGCATGTGTAACATGGCCATTGGTGATGAAAAGTGAACCAGCGTAGCTCGCCTAGGGATGCAACCCCTTTTAACATATCTAACATTCTTGCAGGTGTGGCAGCTTTATTTGTGTGTTTTACTGTGTTTGTTTATTTGCCTGACTAACTAACTCATGTCCTCTTGCCCACTGCAGATAGAGCCTTCTGATTTAACATTCCTGAAACTTTGAGTGTTTAGGATATAGATTGTTTCCAGTCTCAGGATGTAAAAGACATGGGATAGAAGCAAGAGAGATTAGGGCTCTTTTCCTCAAAGTTAAACAACTGGATTGGTTTTCAGGCAATGGGGCCCTGAAATAGCTAAATAAAAATAGTCCTGCACTTACAAGGAACTCACAGATTGTATTTCTAGAAGGTCTGACCGAGAAGCTGATTATGACCAGGAGCACTTGGGAATACCATGAACACATAAACCAGTTACCTCCTGGTGTCATAAAGAGATCTTTAGTAAGCCAAAGTGATGTATCAGTGTGGCTGGAGTCATTTGGGAGACTAATTATATCCTCTCTGTATTTAAATTAATCTTTCTACCAAGCCTTCTGTAGTGTGGAGTGAAACAGAGTAAGGAAAAGGGCCAGTCACTCCCAAGTCAATACATCCCAAACTACAGACTGTTTCTGAGAAGACTTTCAAAGAGAAGCTGGCTTTTACCAAATTTCACTGTGTTTGCAGAACAACAGCTCAGCTGGAGCTTGGTGGAAAAGGGGCAAAAATGACTCAAAAATACAGAAGTTGGAACAAACAAGTTCTCTTTCAGGAGCTGCTGTAGTATGATTGCTGCATCGTTGATTGCTCAAGGGTTTTTATTTCCAGACAGAGTGCTGCAGCTATCGGTGAGCACCAACATTCTTCAAAGCCCTCTCTTAGCCATCTGTCCCCTCCTGACTATGTCAAGTCTGCCAGAACACAGGCATCTTCCAAACTTCCATGGCTATTGCCACAGACGTTATGGATTCACCAGGTACCCATGGTGCAGAGTTGCTACTCTCCCCTACTACAGAGAACTGGATACATCCATGAAAGGAAAATGTTGATTTCCTGAAATATTAAAATATTTCCTCGAATGCTGATTTTTGCTTTGGCATTTGAAGTCCACCTGCATGCGTTGTTTCTGGTGGAATTAATTTTCTCCCCGTTATGGTTTTCCTGGACTATGCACATCCCACAAAGGCATCACTGTTTAAATGCTTCTGCTTCTTTATTCCCATGTTAAGGAGAGTGACAGCTGAGTTCATACCCACTCTCCAGACCACAATGCAGTGGTCTACACCCACAGCTTACTCCAGCCTCATGTGCCAGAAAGATGTTACAAAATCCTTCACCCACACACTGCAGACTCAACGTTGACTAAACGCAAGTTCTGTAATCCAAACTTTGGCAGCCTGGGCACCATGAGCCAGTGGCCCAGGCAGAGGTTTGGTGCTGTCCTTCGTGCTCTGCAAACATCAAAAGTGTAGCCAAGACTGAAGTCCCAGTCAAAAGTATTTTCTAATCATTCACATTCACATGAAAGTCCATCCCTTCTGCTGACTATGCACATAAAAGCTCCATCAACCAATTTAATTCTTTCCAATCTGTGTAGCTTTAACAGGAATAGGTCAGCAACTATCTCCTCCTTGTCTACCTATTCAAAGCAGTACTTGATAATGAAAAGGTTATTATCTTTTTAAATATTCCTTTCAAGGAAGGATTTGGGGAAATTTACTCTGATTAGATTTGGATGCAAGCCCACAGAAAACAAGTAGAGAGAATGGTCTTTTCCTGCCCCTTATATTTCCCAGGCTTCACGGTCAGAGGAATAGCTAAACATCACCAACGATCTGTGAAAATGTACCATGAAATAAATAATCTTGCAACAGGGAATAGGAAGGAAAGCTACATGTGAGTTTGTGTCACCAGCACAACTATTAAAACTATTTGTTCCGTTAGGAGCATTGAAGCAAAAGTGATGAAATATCAGTTTGGTTTAGTTTTGGTTTGGTTTAGTTTGGTGGACATAGCCATTTTGGATTGACTGGGTGTTCCACAGCACTGCCAGAAACTTTGTATTGTCCAGCACAAATACTGCACAGCTATTTGTACTCGAACATCTCCTGTGCTGTAAGGGGTCACCAGATAATAAGCTGTGGTGACAGGAGAAGGAATTAAGACTGGAATCAACCTATTTGTCATCCGAACCTCAATCAGCCCACTGGGTCTTGGATTCCTTTCTTCCACATACAAGGTCAGTAACACTTGTGGAACTCTGTTTTGGCATGGACTTTGCTGAGGCAGGGTCTACACTGTCTTCACTCCTATTTGTGCCTCCTATTTCAAAGTCCTGGTTGCTAACAGTAAGTCCTGTTGGAACTAAGACGATGTTGGGAGACCACATTGTTGAACAGCACAGATAAGCAAACAGGGGCTGGAAAGGCCTAAGGAAGGGCATAAAACTCCTGGGGCAGACATGTTTCAGACACATCCCAACCAAAGGTCAAGGCAAGATCTGTGTCTGAAGGGAAGCCCAGGAGTAGGATGTGTTGAGATGTGCCTCAAAAAAACCCCCACATCTAGGAAGTGCATTTTGGGGTGCAACTGAAGCAGAGACACAGCTAAATAACTTGAATCATCAACATCCCATGTCTCCTTTTGCAGTTGTTTCAGTGACTTGCTTCAGAATTCTCAGATATGTTATTAACTTTTCATTTCCATCCTGTCTACTTTCATCCAGCTTTCTGCTGACACGGAGAATCCGAGAACTGTTTCAATGTGAGAAGGCTTGCTGCTTCTTTTCCCCTTTACTCTGCTAAGAGTTCCCAATGAATCACTCTGTGTTTTCCTTAACCACCCTTCAGGATTCCTCATTGTGCAACCAGGTTGTAGCCCAGTTTTTCATAAACAGGTCCGCATTACACAAACAGGATTTTTTTTTTTTTTTTAAGTGGAAACAGGCTCAGTAGTTTGTAAATATGCTTTAGTTGAAAAAAAGAGTTAAAAATACAGTCAAAGAGACTTTGCTTCCCTCCTTTCTCCCATGGTTCATGACCTTTGCTTTTTTCAACTTCCTCAATTTAGTTTCAGTAAATTGTCACAGAATGGCACAACACCTGCCTTGGGTACTTGAGAAATTGACTTTTCCTGCAAATTACCCTGATCAGTGACCTTGTCTGGCTACTAAAGGGGTTTGCAGAAGCAGCATTGCTTTATGTGTGGTCATCTTCCATCTTCTGATTGGTATTTAGCCCTTTGAAGTTCACTTATCTCCTTAATGTGCAGCTACTTTTTTTGGAAAAAAAAAAAAAAAGGGAAAGAAAAAAAGGCCATGATACACTTGTCCTCTCCAAACCCAAAATACCAGCAGTGAGACAAACTACTTCATCACAGAAGGTGCACAGAGCAACGTAAGCTGAAAGGCTTCACCGATCCCCCCCCCTTCCAGAAGAATGTCTAAGATTTCTTTCTCTCTTCAGCTGTTCAATGTTCAGACACTAGCTGACATCGTTGCAGTGGAGTGGTGTTTATTAGAAAGGATGTAACAAGGCTGACCTTTTCTTTCTTTTTTTTTTTCTAAGTCTGGTGAAAAAAGTCAGTACTCTCTGAGGAAAAAGGAAATACCTGCTCCTCCACATACTGCACAAGTGTTGGGGCAGAGGTTACTTCTGGAAACCTAAAAGGTAAAATTTGGGTTTTATGCTGAAACTTTGATTTCACAGTGCAATGTAAAGGGGTTATTTGTTTAATTAATTATTAATTGCTGTGGCAGCTAACAGGTGCCGGGTCTCAAGTGCGGTCCCTGGGGCAAGCAGCCCAAGGGGAAGCACGATTCACAGCAACCTTGAGCAAATTGGCCCAGGAGAAAGTTCTGGAGCTACTTCCCATGTCCTTGTCAAATATCAAAGAAAAACAGTTAAAATGTAAACTTATATTAAGCATTGTACTTAATTCTGACAAGCTTTTAGGATCGAATTGCAGACTTTAGTCAACAAAGGGGAATTAGTCCGGGCTCTTCAACGGGCGGGGGAGGTGGGAGAGCTGTATGTGTAGCTCTCATCTTATTTTTCACATCTGTTCTGTTTAATTTAACTAAGCACTTTGAGTCACAACTTGTGGCTGAAAACTGAAAGCCTATTTTACCTGGGACTCCAACTGATATTCTAGATCTTAGAAGGAAATTAAAAAATGCCTGAAAGATTACATTATCTAATAAATTTCCCCCACCCCACTCTCTTTATTTTTGCAACTGGTGAAGATTTATTGCTTAATTGCAATTTAAGAAAAATTTTAATGCAGTGAAATGCAAATTCTGATTGAATGTGTGGGAGGATTTTTCTTCCTTTCCTTCTTTTCCCGTTATCCTGGAAAAAAATCTGAGAAAAGCCCACGAATAAGTTTTGCATGAGGAAAGAATTGCAGAGAACAGCTTGCTTTATTTTATCGCTGTCCTTGCTCTGTCTTCCCTGATCCCCTCTCAAGCGTTGTGATTGTAACCTTCTAACACCCTTCTGAACTGCGGAACTATTATCCTTGTTTTAGAGAGGGAAATTAAGACAGAGGACTGATAATGTAAGGGGTCCGTGGCCACAGACACACTGAATGTTTGGATCATAAATGATCTGCAATCTGATGGATACGAGCACAGCGGCTGTGTGAACAGGCTCCATCATTCCTCCCTCAAGGATCTGTGCCAGCCTCGTGGCAGCACAGAAGGAGCACTAGGAGACCATCATGGCACCAGCACATGCTCCTCCACCAGTCCCCTCCTTGGCACTCGCTTCTGCCACAGCCCTTCCCAGCCACCCGGGAAGTTGCTGGGGTGCTGCAGGCTCTGCTGCTGACACTTGTTTTCCCTCTGATAACTCCCCTTCCTCCAGTGGTTGTTCTACCCACTGCCCCTCATAGCCTCAGGGTGCTCCTTATCTTTGTTAGGGCTGGACACAGCCTCTGTCTGAACCGGACAGAGGCCCCCAGTGTTACAGCTAATAGAAGCTAATGAGAATAACAAACCAGAGTGACACGGTGCTCCTCTGCTATTAGAGAGGGCAAAGAGATGAAAGAGTATAAGGTAAGTGAGTCCAAAAGCCTGATACATTTAGATCACGGGGATTTAGCTGTGATCTCTCTTGCCCTAGGGTCAGGTACGGCGCGTGAGTTATCTGTGATCTCTGTCACTGCAAATGGGACTCAGCCGGACTGGAAGCCATGTCCAGCCCCACAAGTCTGGCTCTGCATCCTCAGCACCCGAGTAACACACAGGGATGCCAAGGCTGGGATGCTGAAGTCCACCGCCAGGCCCTGGAGTCTTTAAGCTATTTTGCAAATTTGAGCGGCTTAGCTCAGTGGGTTGTTGGTTTGACTGGGATGAGAAGCACACAAACCCCAGTATGAACACCAGCTCAGGACAGAACTTTGCTCAACAAGTACCTAGGTTTGAGAGAGAATTTTTTGCAGTTCTTCATTTTCTTACAATAGAGATCAGCCTGTTCAGAAAATCAGTACCCAACACCATGTTTCACCATAAATTAAAACAATTAAAATACAAATCACATCTTGAATCTGTTAACTTTCAGATAAGTATAATTAGACCCCAAAATGCTTTAAGTAGTGTTTATGCATTTATTTACCAAAAGACAATTATTTAAACAAAGAAAGATTTCCAGTTAATTGATAGAAAGATATGAGAAAATGTAATTAATCATCATTACCGCACGCAGCCCTTTATTGTTCAATGGCATGTAGCTGTGGGAACTGCTGGCTGTGACACCCCTCCTGTCTCTAGCAGGACAAGGGAGGTGGTGTCTGTGTACTGCTGTGGTTACCAGAGGTGTGCCAGCTCTTTCCCATCCATCATGTCCAAAAAAAGTACTGCTGCTGCAGCCCTGCCCAGGAGAGGCCCAGGTGAGGACAGACAGTGGGGACTGTGGTGTATCAGCAGAGCTGTGTACAAGGGAAGGGTCATCCCTCCTTTGGGTCCAGCTCCAGTGGACCTGTGCAGAGCTGCAGACAGCTCCTGTCTGAAATTGTTAACTATACAACAAAGGTCTTTTCCTCAGCCCCATACTGACAAACAGGAGAGACCAAAATGACTCAGTGCAAACAAATCTGCTGGAAAGCAGAAGAAATTATACCCGTCAGTTGAATTACACCAGTGAGGGAAGAAGAAAGGAGCCCCTATATCCTTAAGCTATTTGACTATCCAAAGCACAATACAACAATATTACCTTTTGTATGATAAGAGGGCTTTTTATTCCAATATGATGTGAAGTAGCTTTGCTTGAAAGATTTCTTCTGTGTTTTCAAAAATCCTTCTGGTTTCCCAGAGGGAAAATGGGGATTACACCAGTAAACCCTGAGCAAGCATGCCCATATTCTGCACAGAACTAGCACTGGTGATCTCCTTAATTGCAGCAACTCGGACAATTACTTCCCTTTTTCTTAGAATGCCTCTTGGAGCTAGATGAGCTGACTCCTGCAAAACAGGAACCTTTAAAAGCTTGCATTTTTATCCTCCAAACTATTTGTGAATGATCACCATAACCTCTTCCACTGTTCAGAAACAGCTTGCAAGAAAACTCACACCCTAAAATTCAAAACTACTACCATTTTGCTGTCATAAACCTCCTTTCTTCTCAACTGATTGGGATTTTAAAAGTAGAAAATTCAAAATCTGTAATTACAAATTTTGGCTGTTCTCATCATTGTGGTTGAATTTCATCAACCACGCTATCTAGGTTTGAGATGTCTTGCTCTTTGTCCAGCTGTAGGTGTGCAGGCCTTGCAATATACAGTTAGTATCCGAAACAAGGCTGTGAAATTGTGTTATGGTTGGTAATAATCCTTCTAAACTCCCTAATCCACTGTTGGATTAGGACAAAATACATCCCCAAATTTATAGATAATTGAGGTCTCTCAAATACTCTTCTACTTTTTGCAAGGTCAAGAACTACAGGAAACAGTGATTGCTGGCAAAATTATATCCTGCAGGATTCCATCTGATTTACCTGATTTCTTCTTTTACCCCTGCCTCCAGTCCCACTCCTCTTTACCATGGAGTGTGTTACTGTGCTGTAGCTACTACAGATGCTGTTGTGTTTCACTGGGGGAAAGCTCCAGTGTCAGTATGAAGAGGGCAGGCAGCTCCCTCCACAAGGGCTGGGTATACAGAAAGCACTCGAGCTGGTAAGACCGTCTGGAAGTCATGACTACCCAGGACACCTGAGCTGTCTTAGGAAAGACAAAGCTTTTCAAGAGGATAACAAGATGTAAGAATAAATATTCCTACTAATGCTGAAGAATCCATTCATGCAGGAACTAACTACTGTATGTCAGCACAACTGTGCAGAATATTGATGTGTGAAAGCAGCACTCACAGCGCAATCTACGCACTGCACTGGGGGACCCATACAGTCTTTTATAGTGGGAGACTGGAAAATGACTATCATGTTTCACTAGGTTCTGACTGGTACATGGATAGCTTCATTTCTAGTGCATTTAATTTCCTTATTATTTTATTTCCTTAACTTCTCAAAATCTATTCTTTAGTCCTATGTCTTATGACACACCCATTAGTCTCACATCTTCAGCAAAAACCTCCTTACAGTACAGATGATCTGTAAATCATCCTTGGGATGCAGCAGCACCCAAGCAACAAACACACTTCTACAGAAAGCTAGAGGGAAAAACCCTTCATGATTCTTTAATCTGAGAGACAAAAAGGATCTCTAAGTCCTTAGCTAGAAAAACAGATAGTTGTCTGGCAGTGAATGGCTTACAAATGCTCCAGAAGGAATAAAGCCCATTTACTCAGCTGATAAATTGCAACAAGATCTCAGTAACAGAGACGACTGCCTGAGCAGCCAGAGTTGGGTACCAGGGGCTGCACAGGCTGGAGCTCTCACTGTGATCACTTCCACTCCAGGGCAACACTCTAATAATGAAAAAAAGAAACCACAGATAAAAGTTTTGGCCTGTCCTCTACTTCAGCAAGTGGTAAATGAGCTGGTAATAGTTAGACAGAAAAGGAGGAGGAACGGAAATGCTTTAGTAGTATTTGATGTGAAAAGTTTGATACAATAAAAAATTATGCTTTTTGTCATACAAATGCAGCCTTCCATAAACAGTCCCGAGAATGGGAAGCACACTGTTTAGATTTCCTGCTTTTCCTGGGTTTAGATGATCTGGTTTTGCTTTTTATGAAACACAAAGGATTACTCTTAGGAGAACAAGCTATTTTCACACATAAGCAGTAAAGAAAAGGGTCCTGATATATTCAGTGCCTGGAAGGAGATGCAGTAAAACATGAACTGCATTAATTCTAAATACTGCTTTAAAATTATTGAAGTTACACTGACACAGGGCTCTTTTGACTTACTTGAACATCTTAATTGCTAACCTAATTGAGGACTTAAGTCCTTTCCATTTCTTGAGTTCTTTCATCCTCAAGAAGCACATTTCTGTAGCTGTGGATCAGTCAGACCTGAGCCTTTTATTAGGTACATCACTTGTGGAGTCTACATTTCATTGGTACTTCACATTCTCCTTTTCCTTTTTGTTTTCCTTTTAAAGTCAGACCATCTTTTCTAAATTTTTTAAGCTATTTTTAATTTGCTTTTCCTGACCTGAAATAAAAAGCATTAACCACCACACCCCCCTGGCCAGTGCTATAACATCACCACTGAGTAAAACAAAACCAGCAAATAAAAGCAAAACATGAGATGATCCATAGAGCATTTAGAAACTGTAATAACGGGTGTTAAGTGAGAAGATATAGCAATACATGACTGAAAATACTTTGAATTTACATTTCTATATACTAGCCTTCCACTCTGATGCACATTATGCTGCTAATTTTACCTATTTTGAGCAAAATATGGATATTCTGTCTGGCTGGCTCCTGCTGACTTAGTCTTAATGGGATCAGGAGCTATCACTTTCCCCTCTGTCTCATCACACTTGACAACATTATATATAAATTATCACTTTATATATATGACTGGACTACCCACTAAAATCGAAGGAAGAATTTGAATTATCTCATTCTTGAAAACTCATATTGTAGGCCAGTTTCTCCTCTTTTATATCAAAGGGCTCAGCTGAGTTCAGAGTTTCTCTAGATAAAAACCAGTATCAGAATCAGCTTCTACCACATTTGACTGGAAAACACAAGCTGTTCTTCAAGAAAACTCATTAAAAAGGATACAGGCAGAACATTCTCCTGAAGATGACTGCTGTCTGGGGAGGGACTATCAAACAAGCAAACAACACTTTCAGCACCTCATCCCTCAAAATATTTATAGTTCACATTGTTCCCTGCTAGGCATATATGTGTATATATAGAAAGTCCATGTTTCAAATCTCCCAACCAAAACCAGATTTTAAAAAGCAGAAGGGAATAAGGCAACCCTGTTTTTTCATTAAAATATGTGTAACTTTAATCAAATAATAAAATGAGGATCATTAATGTATGTTTCAGTGGACACATTTCTGTCAATTCCAGCCTCACCTGTCTGTTTAATCGAACAATTTCTCCTCGTCTCTGCAACTCAAAAAAGCATGTAGTTTTGTGGCATGTCTCTCACAAGCCAGGTCCAGAGTGATTCCCTTCAAGGGCTGTATACATCAACACTCACCCTGAGACCCTTCATTCATACCTGCCATAACATTCCCTTACAGACCTAGCACCCAAATAGCTACTCTCGTCCTCTACACATACCTTCCCCCAAAAGATAACAAACTCTTTCAGTAGCTTGTGTGATATATAACATCCACTGCACTGTGCTGGTGGAGGCAAGAAGCTGTTTAGTTGATGAGTGGAGACAGAGGTGGATCTGGTCTCCCTCCCAGGCACTGTAATATAATGAGTCATTTCACAAGCATTAAAGACTCCATCCACATTTACTGGCCCCAACACCAGCACTCAAGGAACCTGCAGTCTTTCCCTTGTAGCCTCATGACCAAGTTCTGACTACCTGGAGAGTTAGGGACCAGCCAGCCCCACTTCTGTAAATCATCAAAGCAAGCAGTCGTGGGCAACAGTCACACACAGCATTGCTTGCAGAGGAAAAGCAATGTGCAGGGCAGGTTCCTTTGCTGCCAGGGCTGGAGCAATGCTGCCACGTGATCACTGTCAGCCCCTTCCTAGGAGAGTAGGACCCGCTAAGCACAGTTTTACTGTTTGTTAACGTACATTGAAGCTTCTAGCTTCATTGCCTTGTGTGAAAAGGGATGTGATACCTCACTGTGCCCGTTATCTAGCTGTAAGGTAGAGACAACAACATATACGTCCACAGAACACCAGGACAGAACTAAAATATACTAAGTTTTCCCCAAAACCATTTTTATTTTTCATTTTTCTTTTCACTCAGATTTTTCTTCAGCCTGGTAAAAAAAAAGATTTCCTCAAATATCTGCACCTCAGGGCAGTGTGGGCAGAGCAGCAGTTGTAACTAAACTGCAGGTAGCTGGAAGATCTGGATCTAGGGCCACAGCACAGGTACAGATCTGTTCTCAGCTAATATTCATGTCCAGCTCACCCGAATGCCTGCGCAGATGGCTTGTGTTCACCCTGCAGTCCTGCTCCTCCCAGGACACAGAGTATCTTCTCCATGTCCCTACCACAGCTAGTCACTTATGCTCAGTACACACCTGCTACTATGAATGGCAAAACTCTGGGCTGAATGTATTCACTGCTGTCCAAAAAACCTCAACCATAAGGCAATATCTTAGTATTCTAAGATAGCAGGAGGCTACAGAGGCAACACAGCAGTAGCGAGAGACATTTCAGAATCCATAGGCATCCTTGCAAGAGTATCCTCCTGATCTATTTCTAGTTGTTAGTCTGGTAGCACAAAAATACTCTTGATTTTCATGTATGGGACTTGTGTAATTTTCCACAGCCTGGTACATTGATATTGGCATGCTTCCTGGCACGCAGCCTGAATTTTCAGCACTGATTCTCAGCTATGTGCTGGTGGGCAGCAGACATGCCCACAGAATTCTACTGCTGGAGATGCTCTTCATTGCCTCTGGTGGGGATATATACATAAACTGTTATATATGATGAGCTGAGCTTGGAAAGAAATGGCATGAGAATGTAAATAAATAAAAACTAAACACAGAGCTAAATGGAGAAAGTGATAAATGGCACAGAACTGAGTTCTAGCCCCTGCTGCAGAGTTAAGCATTCAGCATGAGCATTCAGTCTGAAGCAATACACCTTGTTGATCTTCACTGGCTTTGAACACAAGTACAGTTACAACTGAAAAAACATCTGAATATTTGGGCTGTCACACAGAGATCTGGAGAACACTCCAGAAAGTATCAGCTTTAGGGTTTTCTGAGATCTCCAGGGTGAGCTGGGAAGAGAGGATTTTTGTCCAGATAAGAGAAAAATACTATGTCTCTAAGCATTGTTTTTGTAATCAAGTAATTATTACTTCTGCAAAGCTCACCTGACAGCTGGAGCCTCTCATGCCAGGAAATATACACCAACAAGCAACACCCATCTTTCAAAATTTCTTGCAAAAACCACACAAGATAGAAAAAGTAAGCCTTCTTATCTCTCTTACGAAGCAGATGCACACCTCCAGCAGTGGATGAGCCTCTGAATACAAGCATATTTGCTAAGATTTCTTGTAAAGAGAGACCTCTTACATCCTTCCAGTCAGAGCCCTGAAACCAGACTATGATGGACACACATTCAGCAGAAATAGAGAGGCCATGCAGATGTGATGTATTGCCACTGTCAGGAAGACACCTGGGTGTGGTACCAGGTGCAGCCTCAGAGTCACTGCTCACTAGATCTGCGACAAAACTCTAAAAAAGGCTAAAATTACATCAGAAAATAAATTGTCAGATCTACACTCTACCTCTGCTATCCTGTCCAGAGGGCAGCCCTAAATGTAGGATCACCTGAGCATCAGCATTGGTATCCATGTCATCTCTGAACCCTTGCTGAAGGTCAGTTTGACCTATAAATCCCATCTGCTCCTGCACAGGTCTTTGTAAGGAGGAGTCTGGCAGTTTTGTATGCCCAGGATAGTGTGATTTCATGACAAGGGCAAATGAAACAGACCAAGATTTCTGGGATAGATGGAGAATGCTGGGGCTAGTACACTTAACAAAAAGCACACAATTTGTCCACCCCTTGGAAGTACTGATTGCTGCCACCAAAGGCAGCCTCAAGCATCAAACATGGCAAATGCAGCCTTTGGGCATGGGACTGTTCCTACAACGCACACAGGCACAAAAGGTCACTCCAAGTCAACCTATTTTTACGGGGCAAGAAAGCCACAAGCCTTAATAACCTTCCTAGAATGAGAACACTGCCCATAAGACAAGCTTCAAACGTGAATTATGCTGGAAAGAGAGAAAGGATTTGGCCCACGTCTCTCAGAAAATAGCAAAAGCAACCTGCAGGTGCCTCTGAAGTAAGCTCGGGAACAGGCTGTATTTTCATACAATGGACTTCACTCCAAAATTCCATTTCTTAGTTTCCATGTGAGAAGCAAAGAGCAACATACTGGCCCTTAGGGCAGGGTTTTTCTTTTTGCATTGTTTTTGTCACAGATCATTAAAGAAATAGCTCTTAGCAGACCATTTTCAAAACCACAACATATTCTTATGCGTCACAACATATTCCAACTCCTTCCTCCCCCTTTGTGACAGGTATTTAATTGAGCTAAAACTTTGTTTCTACTTAGATGCAAATTTGGAAAAACAAGATCACTGTTGCCTCAGGCTGGGTTAGCTGAAGATAAAAAAGCAACACCTGTTTTAGGTATGGCCATGCTGAAATGCAGGTATTCCTCAGGCAACATACCCATGGTAACCAACTACAAAACTTGTCCTTCTTGTTTGCTTCCTGAAGACTACAGCAGAGATATGGATTGAGAAGTCTGTGTGTAACATGGATTTTTTTTTTAATAACATTGCCTTGTGAAATGTTGCTCATTATCATTTTTAATGTGACATAGAAGACAGCTTTCCATTTAAGTTGCCCGTTAGTCTGATTAATAACTTATTTTTATTTTACATTTTGTGTTTTATGCTGCCTGCAAGGCAAATATTATCAGTGTTTTCCTACAAGAAGTAAGACAATTCACAGAACACATTTTATGCCCTGAGATCAGAGAAATAAGTTTAGATTTATAATACCCAAGGACTGTGGCTTTTTATGAAGTGTATAAAGAGGGCATGTTTAATTATGTTTTGTTTATATCAGCGCTTTGTCTGCAAAAATAACATGAATTACCATATTTTCCTATCATTGGCAGTTATTTTTAATGATTGATTAAATTTCTTAAGTGCAGAATGGATTAAATCGCAATTTCTTGCAAATAATTTGAGAAAGAAAAGATACAACTAACCACCCAATTAAAGCGGGAAAGATCAGAGTCTGACCGCTCAAGGCAGACTCCTGTCCATCTTCTATAGTGACAACAAAAAAAAAAAAAAAAGGGAAAATGCTTATTCAAAACTGAGGTACTAAGTATGGAGAGCTAGAACCTAAGAGCTGAAGTTTCCAGCATCTCCGCATGTTCCCAGAGGTGGCCTGACCTGAACTGCTCCTCATTTTGCTCATCACATCACGGGCTGTCCCATTCGGGCTACTCCTCTCGGTGGGGCAGGACCGCGTGTTCTGCGTGTGCTCCTCAGTGCTGAGCTATGCTCGCAGCCACAGAAGCTTTTAAAGAAATCAAGGTACTTAAGATAGAGAAGTGCTGGACACCTTACACCAGCAAAAGATGGTATGACCGGGCTTTCCATCTTGGAAAGAACATTCCAAAAATACCTTGGTGGAAAAATATGGCATGGTACCTGCAGTGCTGAGAGGGAAGGTGCTTGCTGCTTTTCTGGGAGCAAGCGGTGCCAGCTCACAAGGTCAAGAGCTGTGGCATCCATTCCTACAAAATCCTTTGCTTTGTTTTAGCTGGTTAGTTCAAGAGCAGCTTTGTTCACCTGCATGTTATCACTAGAAAAATACAATAAAAAAATTACTGAAAGAATTTTATTAGACGCAGGGAGAAATCCTTCGGCCTCGTTGTTTAGCCAGGAGAAGGCTTTTTAAGGGCGCCGAACAGAAGTGGTTGTCAAACACCATCTAGTGGTGGCGAGGCAGAGTGCAAGTGCGCGGCAGCGCGCAGCCTGCGCGGCTCCGGCCGCGCTCCCGCCCGCGCTCCCGCCCGCCGCAGCCCCGGCCCCGCCGCGGCTCGCGGGTTCTCAGCGGGCCTCTCCTTCTCCTTGTCCCACCGAGGGCTGGACCACGATGCTCGCAGGAAAGTCCTGCTCAAACCTGACAGCGTCGAAGGCTGGGATGTCCCCGCACATCGCTCTGCAGAGCTGCCCCTTTACCATCGCTGGTCCCAGTAACGAGAAGGGAGCGCACGAAGGGTCTGTCCTGCCCACAGCTCCTAAGGGCTCCCGAGAGCCGCTGTAGGACGTTCGGGTGTCTCCGTGCCAGCATTTTATGCAGAAAGCCAGAAGATTTATTAAGCCAACACCATTCTTTTGTTTTCACTGCAAATCTTTTTATATTGGGAAAGGAGGGAGTGACGTGAGAAACAATGCTCGCCAGTTAGGGAAAGTGCTGTTGCAGCAAGTTTCACTTGAGCAATAATTTGACAGAAGACTCCCAAATTCTGGCTTACTGTGCATGTGAATCCACCTTCCTAGGCACCGGACTCAGAGTCACGATCCATCCATAGGTCCTGTACAAAAGGGACAACCAGAGAAAGAAGCTGGGCTGGGGGCTCCTGAGCAGCTCCGTCTGGTGGCTGATGGCAGCTCTCAGCCATAATACACCAACTCAGAGGGCTGACTCGGGCCAGCCAATTTAGATGCATGGGCCACAAGGCTCATATACCTGCTGGGAACACGAGTACCACACATTTTCAGAATTACTCAATGTATTTTTCAACCTACTAGGACTCTCTCCTAAACCAACACATTGTTTTCCTGTTAGACTAGGATACGTCCAGCCAAGTGCTCAGCTAAAGCCCTTGCCCGAAGCCATCCCTATCACGTTTAGTCTCATTCATCCTATCCCACTATTTACAAATATAGGCCCTCATCTTGCAGCTAGCTGGACTCCTGTGGATAGACCCTTGGGCCTGAACAGGGCTCCACTGACATTAATGAGGTCCTGCTGTGCAGAGCTAGTAGCAGCATTACATCAATAATCCAGAATAACAACTAGTCAACATTAAAGCTGAGCAGCCATCTGGCCAGAGTGAAGTGTTCGGTCATCCACCTGCATGAAGTGCTCCTGTGCCAAGAACGTATCGGGGGGAGAGAGTCTCCTTCAACAGGAGACATAACCTGTGGATGTGAAAAGGGGTTACAAGCGTGGATAAGCAGATCAGACCCTACTGCATGCACTGAGGTTTCAAAGACCTTAGCTACCTACAAATCTCATGAACTGACAGCAGCTGTAGGACTTCAGACAATGCTGATGTTTTTGTGTTCAACATTCAAATTGCTTTTTTCTCTGGGAGCACTGGTTTTCTGAGTTTGGGCCAGAACTCCTCACTTTAATTTTTGTGTTATTTTTATTATGATAATTTCTGTCTAAGAAACTGCTTCTGTTCAAAATAAATTAGATAAAACCACTCGGAACAGCGTCCTTGCTCCTTAAATGCTCCTCCTGGATATTGTTATTTCCACACATTTCAGAAGTACAAAAGGAATGCAGGAGTCAGACTCTGCTTATATGAAGTCAAAACACTGATGCGATCACAGGCCTTTGCAGGAGCTCAGATACCATGATGACAGGTGCAATATAAGAACCACCTGTGTAGATTACTTCAGACTTACTCATTGCCAACACCGAAGTCCTTGTGTTTTGCATTCAGAAGAAACTCTTGGGCTATAATCCAGTATTCAGTTGCAAAGTTGATAATTATAGCATAGTTAGGGAAAGGAATTATTTAACACAAGTGCAAGGTCACCGCTGCAGATGTGGCTATCTTCAATGCCAACAGGGCAAGATAAGCGCCCTTAGCAGTACAACTGAGCAGGACACCTGCTAACAGGAGCTGAAGACGGGGCTAGTACATGAAAGAACAGACAAAACCAAGGTCTCTATTTTAGGATCACCTTTGTACAAAGGAAAGCTTGTGGGAAAATCATCTACAAATGAAAATGGGCATGAAAAATCTTTAATTTGCTCATTTATGTTCAGTTCCTTGCAGTCCTTGGGTTTGGAATCTCTAAAAGGCACATTAAACCATACCTCACAGCCTGCAAATCAAGTGCTAATTAAAACTGCATTAACCCTAATGGATTGGAAAGAAGAAATCTAATTGAGAAAACTTCTGTTTACCTAAGGCATGCTGGAAAAACAAACCATCCCAGATTTCTCTTCAGTCTTTTTTTTTTTTTTTTTTCTCTCAGCATGGACACACAGAATTGCCTCCTCTTACTCTGTAATTTACTAAATCAACCTTTTGAGGGACGTTTGAAGCATGCCAAACCTCTCTCAGCGCTTTGCAACCAACCTTGTATTAGCTGCAACTGCACAATATGAATCTGACACGAATCTCCAAGTCAGCCCTGAAATGGGCTTGTGCTAATCCGTGTCACTGGTGCTTAGTGATGTCTACTCAACTACTCCATTGTCTTCCACCTGAGAATCAGTCTGTATTTCCTGTAACAGTTTTAGTTACACCTCTCACCTACTAGGAGTAGTTCTGTCATTCCATAAATTCTCTCTAGGTTATGACAAGTCTTGTCATGTCTTCCTTGATTTCTCACATGGATGGGGCAGAAGCATCACTGTGGAATCTATTTAATGACAACAGCTCCTAGAAGCATTAGTGATAAATGACAGGTTGTTTGGGGTTGGAAGAACCAACCATGTATTTTTTGTGCCCTTTCTTTCTGTTTGTTTTCCTTTTAGGTCCTCATACTCACCTCCATGTGATGGGAACATATGAGTTTCCAAGGCTGCGCACCCATCCTCAAAATCGGCAGAACCTGGGCTTGCAACGTGATGGGGAAGCTCTAAGTAGCCCCACCCGAGGCTTGTTGTTCTAATGAATACCAGGCCTCAAATTAATGAAGGAGGTTTTAGGAAAACATTGTCATTTTTAGCCCTTCAAGCATCAGCAAATCTGCCAGAAGTCCAGACAGCTGTTTATAGCTTGTTAAGATGTTGATTGTTTACAAATTAGATTTTCCCTTTGAGAACCCTGCACCTATCAGCAGGCTAGTGTCACTCATCGATAAAGAGAGGGTGCTTTCTCTGCCAAAGAAGAAAGGCTGATGTTAGGTGGTCTAGTCTGTACTGAGCTTATTTGGGTTTACCTCCTACCATCAGAAATATTCAGCATTTTTCTAACCTCCCCATTTCAGATGGTTTTGCCTTGGATTTTCTTCAGCATTCACAAATTCATTTGCTTGTAATCGTTCCTAACTGAAACAGTGTCTGAAGAGCACAAGCATAGCCTTTGCATTTTGGATATGCAAAATACTTTTTGGCTTTTCTGTAGGAACAAAGGCTGGTGTCTGGAAGAAAAATTAAAAAAGGAATATGATAGAAAAGAGGAGTTTCTCTATGAGAAGATTTGTTTTCTCACTGACAGCTGTACAGCCCCACAGGCAGCACAAATTGGCTAGGTTGTGAAGTCAAGGCCAGTGCCTACAGCATTCAGCAGCTTCCTGTGCCTTAATCTTTCTGTTTGGGGAACAAAATGTAATTTGTTTTCCTTGACCCACAGCATCAGTTGCACAGTGTAGGATTACCATAATGGACCAAAACTTGAGACATCAACTTTCTTTTTAGTCCTTCCAGTGGTGTATCCTTTCTTGTGTCATTGCCCCCTGGGTCTCAGCAGAGAGTACTGTGCTTGCTCTCTGTCCAGTGGCTCTAGAGAGAGGGGATGCTCTGGGGCTAGCTGAACTGCTTTGGGCTGGCCAAGGGTCCCCCGAGCATCCCCACTACCATTTTTCTGCAATTCTTGCTCTTGAGAGCAGTTCCCTCACTCCCAGTCCATCTCAGGAGCCTGTTTCAAGAACAATTAGGAAACCTGACTCAGCGCGGGGCACCATAAATCAAACCGTGAGCCCCCAGGAAGACCAATTTCCTGGCTGCAAATGAATGTGCTGCATAATTTTCTGTGTGCTATTTGGACCTGCCATTTAGCAAAGGCTGACGATTTACCTTGTTCATCAAGGACTGCTATTATGCATCTCTTTATACCATATCACTGTGTGTTTACTCTGAACATGAACAACAGGTATCTGTGTGGGTTATCCAGCTGATACAGGACTCTTGAAGCAGTGTTACTCCACAGTAAGAAAGATGCTCTAATGGTTAAAGTGACAAACTCAAGGAATATCAGTTCTGCTGCAGATCTTGGTCATAGTACTTCATCTCTTTGTACCTCAGTTACTACAACGGAGCTAAAACTTCCTATTTTTTAAATCAGATTAGCATCTTCAAGGCATAGATCATACACTCAGTATCTGCTAAATGGGCCATAATCTCTGGAGCCTCTAAATACGACCATATCCTACCCGTAAAGCTACCCTTTCAGAAACTGACATGTGTTGCACAGAGTAAGGAAAAGAAGGAGAAGCTCAAAGTACTATCAGCAGCTGTAATATCATGTGTTATGCTGAAAAAAACTTGGTTTTGTTCCTTAGGATACAACTTCTAGCCCTGGCTCTCCATTATGTTTACACAGCAGCTGGACAGACATGATGCAGCTTCTTGATGTCCTGGGAAGGAGTTCAGAAGACAGATTTGCATAGGTCTTTGGATACCTCCAGATTCCAGTAAGTTCTTTAGAAAAATATACTACACACTGATGAGGGAATCTGAAATCTTCTGAGTTCTGTCCAAAAGCTCGTGAAACTGCAACAAGTCAGCAAGCACAGACTCAGGGGAAGCTGCTATGCAACACTGAAACTAAGCCTGAAGCTTTTTGAAGGCATCCATGAGTCACTAGATTTGCCCTGACTGTTTCATGCTCAGTACAAAACAGTAAAGTAATTAACAACCAAATCAAAGTCTTCACCCAGACATTTTAAATCACTTGAAAATTGGAGTTCCTTGTAACTGTGCCTGTCAGTTGTATGGGGTTTTGCAAAGAAACACGCTAAAACTAACTGACTCCCAGCTCTTTCCCATCTGCCATTCAAATCATTATGGCATTGGTCCAGCAGACAGTAGGAATTTCTGTTACTTTATTCCAAAAATTCAGGAGCCAAAATAAATTATAATGAATTGTCCTGGGACTTTATCGTCTTGTCTCACCTAAAAAGAATTTTCTGTCTTGCATGGGAAGTTCCTCTGGCAGAAGGAGAGATAGGTCTTCTGCATTTTGGAGTGAAGTCCAAATGATAACACAAATTATCAATGCAATTAGCATATCAAAATGGAAACCCCTACTGAAAAATGCACTGTTGACAAAACAGCTAGAAGGCAGAATAATGCAGAAAATGGAAGAATAGAACAAAACCCAGCAACTTGTACCTAACCAGTTACTTTGTTGGGGAAAAACCACTGAGGTCAAGGTGTTGGTCACTTCAGAGTTGCAAAACAAAAATCAGTGGTGATATGAACTAGATTATCTTGGCTATAAACTATGATAATAGCTCCCAATTTCTGTCCGTTCCTTAACATTAACATATTTAATGTCACATTTAAGCAGCACCCATAACTTAAACCAATCCACATCTTTCTAACACTTAAACAAAGCACCTCACAAGAAATTATGGCAGTGGGCAATATCTTCAACTTAAAGGAAACAATAATCAAGATTTCCTTGTTTGCTGCCTGCCTTCTAAACCAGAAATGTTCACACCCCTCTCCAGCTTTTTTCTTTTACCATTCAGGCCAATGAGAACTGATGTCACATACTCAAATATTTCTGAGATTAACAGCTCTAAGAAAAGCCCAGAAAACCCAAGGCTTGTCAGCAAGAAAGAAAATTTATCTGAGATCCCCAGTCTGTTATTTACAAAGGGAGAAATGGTTGTTCTTTTGCTTGTCAGACAACAGAAGAAAGCGTTCCGTATTTAGTTGCTTCCATTAGGCTGTTCCTGAACAATCAGTACAGTGGATGAAACAACTTGCCAGAGTGAAGCCTCGCCAGGCGCTGGTGGCTTAGGAATGCCAAATACTTTGAGACCTACTTTAACTGTCACAAAGGAAGAAGTCCTTTCTAAAATTGTCTTCAACACTCTGCCTGTTCTCCATCTCCACAGTTCTAAGAAACCTTATTTTTATTAGTTGGTATTAAAGGTCCTAGTAGAAAAGTGGTTTCCTTTTTTCCCTCACTTTCTGTAGGAAACCTTAGAAATTCAGCACAAGTTAAAACCAACATTTGCCAAAGTGGCCCATGATTGCAGATGTCTTTAACTGCTCCTCAAACAGTTCTGAAGCATCAGATGATCAGTCAGAATGAAATATTCTCTGAGATTGCTAGAAGGTCTCCTGGCATTCAAACTATTTGAATATGCCTTCAGGGAAAGAAAGAGTTAATGGAGTTACCTTGCAGTTAGTATTCATCTTTTTTCAGCTTTGTCAGGTAGCAGACAAGCCCAGACTTGACTCAGAGCATCAGCTCTGTACTAGCATAGTCTTGTGGGTAGCCTAATGTAATATTAATTGAATTGACATCTCTGTTGAGAGCAGTTACACATGTAGGATTCAAGTTATTTAACACTTTGTGCAACTGTGTTTGAATTTTGATCATAAAGAAGCACGCTGGGTTAACAGGACCAGGAGCAGAGCCAGAATCAGGTAGAGTAGAAGTGACCTGGGACACATATTTTTAAGGCATGATTTGTAAATGGGAGAAAACAGACTATTCACATACATTGTTCCAGAATGGGTATTGCTTTCTAGTGACGAGCATAGTCACTAGAGTTACATAGTCAACATTTAATCTTAAACCAACCCTAATTTGACTCATTAAAAGACCAGGGAGTGTGAACAGCAAAGAAACATCTCTGAGTATCTCCTTCCAGCTGACCTAATTCTGTCTTCCCTGGACACTGGGCAGATCTGGGCAGGTTGGAAGTCTTTGGAAGGGGAAATAGTTGAGCCTGATAGTCTACGCTATCTCACAGTACAAAGTTCCAGAGCATGAATCACTGAGAATTCACTAGAAAAGGGATTTTGTTTCTGTCCAAAATCAGTTACTTCAAATATTTCCAGACTTTGCCACATGCAGAAAACCAGAATTGAACATTCTTGTCTGAAAGGTGAACAATCTTTCTATACTCTTAGTAAAACATAAAAAAGCCAACCCTGCACATTTGTCATGGAAATTTTTGTTTCAAAAGGAAAAACAAAACAAAACAAAACACCCCCCTCCAAAACAAAACAAACAAACAAACAACAAACAAAACAAAACCACACCACAAAACAACAACTCCCTATACTTGCCCTTAGATTATATTTTTAACCAAATATGTTGAGAACCTCCATCTGCCTTGGGTTTCATTAGGCCCTCTGCTCTTTGCCCCTACATCTTGGTCTCTGGAAGAGACTTCCACTGTCAGCTGAGGTTCAGCCTTCCTGGACTGCTCAGGACTCCCATCCTTATTCATGGAGAGAAAACTTAATCACCTAAGAATTTGTTTTTTACTTAACTATGTAAGTAAAAGTGTATCACTGGAAAAAAAGTAAGAAAATCAGGCTGCAGACATAGAAAGATAGGACATTTTTACCTAAATTGGTTCACTCTGATAGAAAGCTTTGCTATATATGTAATGGTCTGGTTTTTTTAAAGGAAATTCTTAAAAAAATCAGAAAAATCTGAATTAAATCCACTCACTCCAAACTGGGGACAGTCAAAAAATGTGGCAGAGTGAAACAGGAGCACTAAAAAATTAATTCCTTGTGCTGCTTGCTTCCCTGCTTTCTGTGCCTTATGCCAAAACCCCATGCATTTCAAATCCAATCCACTGCAATTACACCAGTCCGCAGCCACGCACCATGCATCTGTAGGAGCACAGTGAGCAAGAAATGGATTTCCCTCAGTTAAGGTGTCAAGGGAACAGCCAGCAGGTTAGAATTGTATCTAGCCATTTGCTCAGATACAGTAGTGAAATGAAATATTCTTTCAGCCCTTCACCAAGATCCAGCTCACAAAGCTTTTGTGATATTTTATCCTGATGCCATTAAAACACTAAAACCTTTCAAAAAGATGTATGCTGCTACACAAATTTACAGACTTTACCTGTGGGAACACCTTTTTACCAGAGTAAAAGACTCCACACTACCATGTGGCTGTACCTTTGTAAGACAAGTGTCTCATGCTGAGATCAACAGGGTAAATCTACAGAAGCGTGAAAACTTTTGAAGTCGCATCTTGAGACCACAGGCAGGCAAACCTTTTGGAGACCCCACCAGCTAAGTCACTGCAATAGATTTAGACATGGTGTTTGCTGAAAGAAGCCTACAGCTGGCTGGTTCTCTCTGAAATCACAGACCAGGGCCTCCAAAGTGTCTGGTATCAAATCAAGATACTCTAGTGCTGGCCCCCAGGAATCTTGAGCAGCTCAGGCCCCACAAGCAGAGAGCAGCTGGCAGCAGCAGGTAAATCACTGTCAAATTGCTGCAGCGGATGTTGCAGCCATCGTGTCTGCCAATAAGTAAATAATTGTGGGGGAACACCTGGTTTTCATACCACCTAACATACCTGCCACTGGTGCTGAGGACACAGAGGCACATGTGGAAAGCAGAGGAAACGTTTATTTAAAATCATTACAGAAAACATGAAAATATCTGGGGGCAGGCAAGCCTACGGTACAGAGAGTCATGAAGGTAGCTATTTATTTTATGAACTATAATGTTTTTCCACAGGGGAGAATGGAATAGAAGCAGGTGGTTCAGCAAGGCAAGAATCCAAAAGCCTTATTTCCAATCATTAGTTTCAGATTGAACTACAATCATCCATTTCAGTCAGTTGGCCGTAGCTATCCTAGGTACACGCATAAGGGATAAACAACTACCCCTATGTCCAAAAACCCCCATTTCAAAGTCTTCGCTCATTTAAACCCCAATACCTAAATACTGTGGATTGTAGTTGTGATTGATACACATCAGGAACACACAGCCATGCTGCTGAGGCTGCATAGATTTCTGTAACTTGTCTCACAACAGCTTCTAGATGATCCAGTGAGATCAGATCTGTGTTGTCCAAACACACAAGAAAAGTCAGGCACATGCACACACATACCCCCACACCCACCCCCCACACAGAGGTTCAGCACTTTCCATCTTGTCATACTAGTGAATGCCTGCACTTTTTGCACAGAAATATCCTCCCTCACAAAAAAATTAATAATAATAATAATAATAATAATAATAATAAAAGCAGCTATGTTATACTTCTTGCAGATACACCACTTTTGGTCAGAGAAC
>JANHGN010013259.1:25324-53975 GCA_024605025.1 Megaceryle maxima
TAATAATAATAATAATAATAATAATAAAAGCAGCTATGTTATACTTCTTGCAGATACACCACTTTTGGTCAGAGAACTTGGGTGCGTGGACCACTGCAGGCTGAAAGCATCTGTGAGCCTCAGCAGAGAACTGGCATTATCATGCTGGCTTTCAAGATGAGGATGTTAATTATTTGAACTGTTGTCTACTGAAGAAATCTGTAACCTCTTATAAGAGAAATGTGGCAGGAATATTTACCATTTTGTAACTAAGAGAAAAGAGAAGTATTTTTGGTATTACATTATAAACACAAACTGACTTGCAACTGCTGCCAGCACAAATTTCAGTAAGCAATAAGGGTATTTTTGCCCTGTCAGGATTCAGTGGAAATATATCTCATACATAACACATTTGCATAATATCTGTAGCTTTTGTTATAGCCTCTCACAGTAAAAGCCCTAAGGTCATCCTGCAAACATCTTCAGTATTATCTTGAGGTCTTTTTTCTTCTACAGACAAAAGCAAGAGAAATTTAGGGCAAACATCTGACTTCTTTGGTTCACACTGCAGATGTGGTATCTTCACCAAGGACCATACTGTCACACCACACGCTCAAACCCTTCAATAAACTCCTGCTGCCCAAAGGGAGAAAGAACAAAGCTTCTTTTACAGGTAACTTGCCACCCCGATCTCCAAGCCCACATAAGCTGGTGTAGCTCTACTGACTTCTATGGACTGACTTGTGGCATGTGGCAAAAACACAGAGCAGGGCTTATTTTTAAAGGGTTTAGATATTGATTGTGCCAGGGGTTAAGGACCTAGCTGTCTTTAAAAATATGACCACTAGAACCACTCTGATAAGCAAACTCAATTTGAATCACAGTTATTCCCAGATATCCAAACTATACAAGCAAAACTGTGTATCGTCCTTTATCCAACTGACAACTATTGCTTGGATATAATTAACAGCTCAGCTGCAGGGAGGGTATCTTAGTCAAAGATCACCTTGGGTTACGGTCAAATGAGGGAGTGGAGATGCCAAAGTAGTCTGTGGCTTAACTTTTCAAAGAAGGCTATCTCAAGACCAAAGCTGAAGGAAAACTCAACAAGTGAAGGTAGATGTACTTCTGTACTTTAATGTGGACGACACTTACTCTTTTCTATGACCCAGATAAAAATCACACTCAATTCTCCCTGTATCTCCTTTTCTAATGCTCATAAACAGAGCTTTTACAGTGCTTTGAATTAGATCTGTGATTTGTGAGCGACATGTATAATAATTAGACTGTGAACATGTACAGTTAATCCATTTAAAGGTGTAAAGAAGTCCATTTAATGAACATTATACTCACATTAGACTTGGAAACATCTAACTCTTTTGTTGAATAAAAAGAAGTTCAATGAGATTAACTTCTCTTAGTTGGTTTTAAAGAATACTCAAACATGTCCTACTCTGATAGTGTACTATTCCTTGGTGCATGGTTTCTGCATACCAATGTCTTCAGTGTAGGAGAGTAAGAATAAGACTGGGAGACATTCCATTTCAGTTAAATAATTACAAATTAAAGAGGATCACTTCTACTTTCTATACTTACTGTAGTATGATAAGAAGCTGAACTCCTTGAACTTGTAATTATATAACAGAAATGTTAATCTCCTGGTTCGGTATTCAGTCCTACTGCATTAAATGTATTCTTACAATTATCAAGTTTACTACATGGCACATAGACATTTCTATTGGGAAACCTATTATTTGATCATATCAGATTTTGGCCATAAATACTGTAATGGAATTCTGTTTTCAAATCTCTCACTGCCACAAAATGACTAATGAGGGTTAATACACCTATGTAGCTTGAGAACCTGAAAAAACATTCGTATAATTTCTGATTTTCAATTTGTAATGCTAACTGAGCTTCCGATTATTTTCCACAGCTTTGTGCAATTAAAAAAAAAAATATTTAAGCTGGAGAACATATAAGTCCAAAACACGCTAAGTAACTTGTAATAAAGAAATTTAATTTTAAATATATGTGCTTTAAGCAGCTGTTCTCCTCTTAGGAGCAACTCATTTAAGCTTAAGAGTTACTGGCCGAAGCTATCTTCTTTTCGCAGCATATTATAATGTGTGCTATTGGCTTTAATAGTTTGGAAGTACAATTTACATCCTTGTCCATTTAAATATATAAAACTATTTCAAGTGGTAGGGCAGCCAGTTAGAAAAGAAAACAAGATCATTCTCTGACTTCCATTTCCATCTTTAAATGAAAAAAACCTTATCTTTCCAGCAAAATTCTGTCTCCCAATGCTTTAACAAAGCTGTACCTCTGTTAAAAACTGAAACTTCAGAGAGATTTTTGCCAGTGAGACACTTGCTTCCAGTGGAGATACCTGGATGGTTGCATACATCAAGCTACATTCTTTTGCAGTTTGTAGAGCAAAGCCTGATAAGATCAAGAGACAACATAATCCTGGCAAATGTAGAGTGATTTTTTTTTTATGTACTGGATGGGATGCAGCTGAACATTAGAAAGACAATCCTTTCACCAAAGGAGGCTTGGCCAGGGGAAGTACCCACAGGAGCACTAACCCTGCACCTAAACAGTATAGGCAGGTTTTGCCTACTGAGTGTGTTAAGCTTTCCAGGCATTCCCTAAAGAGAGGCATTTTACCCTGTCCCAAGGAGTGTGTATTGGCACAGCTCCCTTCATTATCCTCTACTCAAAACTCTCCGCAGCACCATTTGCAAAGCACTGTCATGAACACATCAAGAAAACCCCAACATTTTACTTCGCAAATGTGTCATTTTGAATTTTATTAGTCAGAGTCTTAGGTAGAGGCTTCTACAGGCAAAAAGGACCCGAGGAAAGAGAAGCATGAAAGAAAAGCAACCCATTCAAGACAAGATTTGTTGCTAGGAATCTGTGAAGCTAATGCTGCTCTTAACATATGCTGGATGTTAGAGAGTCCATGGAATCTGCAGGCACCTGAGACAGATAACTAGGTTCTCACTCTAAAGGTCAACCTTAAGGTGCCTGTGCAGTGCCCAGATTCTTTGACTTACTGAGGCACAAGCACCCACTGGCCACAGGGGCAGAGCTGTGCCTGACAATCACCACGGTTAGTTTCTGCTAACCCTGGCATCACCCCCGTGTCCCCTTTAGACCTCAGATTTCTCAGCAACCAGGCTCCTCAGGCATTTGATGCTCACTGGAGCAAACAACTGAGACAAAGATAAAATCAACTTTGATTGTGCTGCATAGAAAATATACTTCCCTTTAAATTTCCTGCCTGCCTGAGTTATTGGATACACACACAATAACCGGTCTAATGACTCAATCATGCAAGCTGAGCTACCCAGGCTGACCTGCAGAGCCTCTCGCCGCAGCCTGACCTGCCTTCTGATGGAGCGTGGCTTGCAATGGTCGAGCTCACTCCACACTTTCAAAGGGAATAGCCATCAGCTAAAACATCACAAGAGATTCTAAACCACTGCCAGTTTGAAATTCGACTTTGGTTTCTTTGTGTCTTTCCATTCTAGTTAGGCACATTAGTCCAGTACTTCATTATCCTCCTATTATTAGCAAGTTTCAGATACTTTTTAAAATTAATCTTCCCTCCTTCAGCTGAAACATCCCTTGTCATATGCACTGTAGTCCTGGAGGATAAGTCACTGCCTATCTTTTTACACACATGTACATTCACGTGCATGGCCACATAAGTTGCTGCATCTGCCCTCTAACAGAGGCTAAGCAAAACCTTTCCCTTTTCTTCAATATTACTTTTATAGTTGCTTTTTCTGGACTCCTGCTCATTCATGGTCCTTTTCTCCCTCCCTACCTTTTTAGAAGTGTTGTGCCTCTGAACATGCTATTTCAGCTGAGGCTTCTTCCCCCAGGGCAGACCCAAAGGATTACTGCCTGTGTCCTACAGCCTCTTCTTCTGATTAGTAAACCAACAGCAGTGGTTGGATTTCCACAAGGCATTTTTACTTCCCTTCAATATGTAAGCTGAGGAACACCAGATTTTTTTCTGAAAAATACTAAATCATTTTTGTAACTAGTTAAGATCAGTATCCTGATCTACTCCTACCTGGGCATCTTCTAGCACCCTCCCTTGTCCTGAATACACCTGAAAAACTAACTGTCTTTGATTCCAGTAAAGGTTTTCTTGGTATCCCAGCTTGTCTGAGTCACAGCATTGAGCCAGCTTAGGAACCTTGTCTCTTTGCTGCTGGGCCTGCCCGTTTCACAAGCAGCACACTTCATTCTTTGGGGCCAAGTGAATTCACACATCTGAGCAGGCCACTGTGAGTTAGAGAGACCATGGGGACAGGAACATGCTGGGGTAGCTGAGACACTGCTGTGGCCATGAGTAAGAATAAAAAGTGTGCTGGCAATGACTGGAGATGATTCAGCTTTGCTATGAAAGGGCACCAGAGGTTCCCATAGAGCTCCCAAGCTGAAGTCAGAGTCTATTTGGTACCAGAGGCTGCCAGGAGAGAGATGACAGATCCTGCCATCTCCCTCAACAAATCCTCCCCTACCTGTTCAACAGGGACACATCGGCAAAGAGACAGAAAATGTCACGTCTCCAGGTTATCAGAGTCACATCTGGCTAGAGAGCTATGAAACTGCATTTCCTCCACAACAGCAGAGCCCCGCACACTGGACAAAGAGCAGCAAGAAGGCAGCAACAGCAAAGCAGCAGATACTTAGGGATTTCTTTTTAATACAGCTAGCAAATATGTGGAGAAATTATTCAAGTCTCGTTATCTTGTAATAAAATTAATGTTTCCCTCATATATACAGTCTTATTGTAACATCGATATATCTTGATTAGGTTACAAGGCTGCTCAGATAATTAAATAGTATACATAAATGGGAACTGGCACATTGGGAAATATACTGTGTTGCTGCTTAAATACAGCAGATAAGCCATAGGAAAGGGAACAGAATATAGTGCCGTAAGGTTACAGAGAGATAAATTCAAGTAGCCTGCCGTGGTGCCGCTACAATGTGGGGAGAAAGTTATTAGAAACAAAATGAATTCAGTAGCGCCTTGAACTCACTATCATAGTCTGGGGCAAGTTAATCACTTCATCCTCATCCACTAACACATTTATCCACCTACTAATTCTCCACCTAATTAGAGAGAAATTCAGAGCTCTACTGGTCAGGGAGGCAGGGATTAGGGTTAAGAAAACACTTGTATTTGAAACCCCCTACCTCTGCTGGTTAGTGTGAAAGATCCTATAAGAAACTCCCACCCTAGCTAATCCATGACCCTCAGCAGGGAGGAGTGTTAACAATTTGGTTTAAAACTCACACTCTCAGACAAATGCATCAAAAACGGCTTTTCTTCTTTGATTTATAGGTATTACTTGTTTTTCCAAGCTCCATTAAGGACTCTTCATCATGTACTGCAAGGGGCATTAAGCACTGAAAGTTGTTCCCAGCTCTGTATTATTCAAAGGCAATTTACACTAATTATTGGAGTCCATGGTGTTACCCATACTCATAGAATGATCCATCTCAGCAGGCTAAAGTACTTTTGAAATGTTAATTTATTACTGAGGTATAAAAACGTCCTTACATTAAAGCACAATTCTTTCTTAAATGCCAAGGGTTTTCTATTACTGATATATTACATACTTACTGTTTGTCTTAGATACAAGAATAAGGATATAATTTAATTTACTATATAATAGTGCCTATAAAAGCCACTATTAACACAAATTGCACTGCATTTAAACTCAGTTACGACACTGATATTATTCTTGTTTTTCTTGTCTAGTGATTTTCTCAACACACATGCAAACAGAGCATGCAGAGCAACTTCACCGAGGCAAGCTTTTCAAACAGCTGAACGGCAAGGTAAAAGAAGTGTGTCACTGGTGAAGTGTTTCACCAATTCCAAAATAACCTCGTTTGCACCAAAGTACAGACATTAGTGTGACATCTCTGCTCCAAGGACAAAGAGGGAAAAGGCATTCATTAACTGGAATGAGAGCACACCCATGTATCAAATGGCAACAAATGAAAATCCACTAAAAGGACCCAGTATTCAGTTAAAATTCTGGCACAAAAGCCACTGATTTTAGCAAGAATAGTCTGGCCAGTGCTGAGCATCCCATCTCTTACGGGTTTTGTTTTTCTTGATCACAATGTAAAAGTACAGCCATGCCAACAAAAACTTATTTTACCTTGTGTTGGCAAAAGCCCTTGAACAATCAAGGGGATTATTTCTTAACTAGCTCAAGCAACAACTTTTACTTCACTCAAGAAGCCACCGGATTGCACTCAGTCATAAGAGGAAACCCTGCCTTGGAAGTGTTAAGAGTCTTGGGATGCATAAGAAGTTTGTGGCAGAGGAAAAAAAGGCCCCTAAGTCTCCTCCAAGGTCCCAAAGATAGCCCTCACCCATGAAATGTACACTGTCATGAATGAAGACCATCTGCTTTATCTCTGAAAAATCTAAATAACATCACATAAACAAAGCTTGCCATGATAGGCTCAAATCTTTTCTATCCAAAAACTTTTGGCAACCTAAAATTTGTTTGTGTAGCTGAAATACAAAACACAGCTTTTGAATAGCAATACTTTATTCCCAAGCTGTCAAGATTTTATGTGTCCTTTGCCTAGATTTCATTCACCTCTCTAGGTCTCTCTCTGACAACTGGAGATACCCTTCCTTATACATAGTAGCTCCTGAAATGAAAGGGCTTACAAAACAAACCAGTTATGCCAACATAAATCTTGATTGCCACTAACACAATTTGTTTACCCAAAGAAATCCAAATTCCAGAGCACTGGCTCGGCTTCCTAAGGTGGCCAATCCATGACAGGTACTCAAGAGTCAGATCATTTGCAGAGGAGTTGGGCAATTACAGGTGGGAAGTTTTGTGCTCACTTGCATGCCTAAATTCCACACACAGGACTGTAATTTGCATGCAGAACAGTTTGCAGACATTAAGGATTTTTTTTTTTTTTTTTTTTTTTTTGCATAGAGGCCTGGTAGATACCAAAGCAATGACTTGTGCACTAAACCACAGTAATCCTACCTGTAAGTCAGACCTTTAGATAAACAAGCTTGACATAGAAAAAGCAACTCTTAAACTATGAAAATCTGCTTTGGAGGAACAGATGCTCTCACAAAACACGTAACTGATCATGAAAATGATTCACATCACAGAACACAATGCCTCACAAATTTCTCCTATAAAATTTATGTCATGAATTAGAAGTGAGGCATATTATTATTCTGCAGCAGAATCAGGAAAAAAATTACACTAATCAGTCATATTTAATCTTCATTTAGTCACAGGCTATGTATTATCAATGGTACCTCTTATAGTTTTTGAATAGGTGGGCACAGCTAATCCTGGACTAATAAGGCCTGGATCAGCACAAGATTTTTTGAAAGAAGTCATCCTGATATAAACACTCATCTTACAGAATAATCCCATCTATCCATAGAACACTGACTTTTTGGTATGCAGATAAACCTATAGGTTTTTGAAGTTTCTATTTTATTCCTCACTGAAAGTTAGTTACACTGACAATTTGGACCATCAGTTGTCTCTAGAAGCTACTTCCAAATGTGCAAAAGTCCACCTGATCTTTCTTTTGCTAAACTAGCCCAGTCCTCGATGGCTGGGAGGAAAAGTGGGTGATGCTGGTAAGCGGCAGCAGCACCACCACAGGGAACTTTAAGTTTTAGCTGAAGTTCAACCAGGAAGAAACACACTGAAGCAGAGAATGTAAATACTGTTCTTGTCTGGAAATCATACACTATTGCTGTTTTGTTTCTGCCATTAGTAGGAACCCCATGTCTCGCATAAACCTACTCAATTCTCTTCAACAAAGGAATGGTTATATATAAATGTATATATTATACATTTTTTTATATATATGGTCATAAATAAAAATAGCTCTGGTGTCATTTTAGGCAATGAAGTAAATTCCAGGCTGCTCCAGACTCATCTCTATCTGTATGAAAGTCTAGAAGAAGAATCTAGAAAGAAAGAAGAAAGTCTAGAAGAATCTCAAGTTTTGCAGAATCTCAGTGGTCACTGGTATTGGCTCAGCAGTTCAACTCAAGCACAAAAAGGCAAACGGAAGCAATTCATCATGAGTTAGATGCATTTAGGATCTGTGGAAAGCATGCTGCAGATCTCTCTGCAGAAAATATTTTCTACCTTTGAATTAGGGAAAATTCCATCAGAAAATATCAAAAATAAGACAGGAACAATGCCCGGTGAAATTCTCAGCTTCTCTCTGAAAGGTCAATTTTAAAGATACTGGACCTTGTTTACAAGGGAGCACATCTAGGACATTATACACATCTTGAGCTGACTAAACATTTAGCGAATGGTGACTCAGGAAATGGAAATTAGCAAACTAGACATCAATATTCTGTTTCCCCCTACAATTCTTCTCCATAGTTCAATCCCCTCTGCTTTTTTTTTTTTTTTTTTTAAATGTCAGTACTGGTTTAGACTCCTGTGAGGAACACCTTCAAGAAAGAAGGGTTCAAGCTAAACAAAAGAGAAAATTCCCCTTATTGCTCAAGAAAAACAAGCAATTTCTCCCGGACCTCAGGTTTATGCACTCACTAAAAGCAGCGGCCCATTAGTTTTTAAGGGCCATGGCTCAGTATAAAGATTTCACTGTAAGGCTGTATGCAGCATTTCAAGCTGCTGGAGAGAACTGATAGAGATACTATAGATACCAAGCTCTAACCTAAATTCCAGTCAGTCAAATGGCTGATGGATCAGATACCTAATGATATGTCTTATCTTAATAGACAGGAATATTTTTTACAAATAGTCATGAGAAAAAAAGAAATGTTAGTGCTTGTACTTGTATTCATTTAATTTTCAGCCATAGTAACATATTTTATTAAAAAAGTACATTTGCCTCAGAAAATATCAACAGGTTTGCCTAATAGCATTAAGCCAGATATTCAGTATTTTGTAAATTCATCAGGCTATCGCTGTGCTGCCATTCAGATCACATAGCAGCTATGCATTATATATGCAAGGCTAGTGGCACCAGACAGCTATTCTTCTAATTAATACAAGTCAGAGCAAATTGTTAAGAGGAGGGAAACAGAGCAAAAATGAGAGAAAAGGAGATTTCCACACAATTGCACATTGCAACATGAAAACTCTGCTCATCTGCATAATATTAATGATATAAAATATGCAAACAGATGTTTCTCTCATTAAATGCTGTATGCAAATAACACTAGGAGGAGTGGTAATGTTGTTTCAGGGTTGAGAGATCATGGGGGGTAATTAAAGGTTAATCCAGTTTTCAGTTCAGAGACTGTAAGACATGAGTGGTTGTAAAGAAAAATTGTCACTTAACCTTCAATTCATTATCCACAGCACATGGATTTTTCTTCTAAAATTTCAAAAACATATATGTATTTACCTGCCAAAGTATGGTGCATTTCATTAGAGAAGAACAGAAATTATTTGTTGCTATGAATGCCATTAAGTAGGTGCCAGAATGCATTAATTAGGGAAAGCAGAATTTGATCAGAAGTTCTCAGACCACAATCTAAGCATTGTAATCTCACTAAACATATTTCAGTTGCAGAGATGTTGTCAAATGCTAACAGAAAACCATTTGAAGTACTTGTGGAACAAGTCCCCTAAAATAATTAGAAGCCTAATGTTTAAGATTCTGCCTGAGTTTTGCTGTAAGCCCTGTGAGTTGGATGGTGCCATCCACAGCAGGCTGACAACCGTCACTTCTGCTCAGAGTATCCTGCTGGGTGGATTGAACGCAGTAAACATTTTAGCACTTAGATCTGAGTTCAGTGCACCAGATGAGACATTCCCACTCCCTGCTCATAGGAGAAAATAAAGTGATAAGTGTCTGCGCGGCAGTCTAGCCATGTTCTTCAGCAGCAAGATTTTGTGTGGAGGGAAAGGCAAGGCCAGTGTGAACTACAGCAGCCACAGGTGGGAAGAAGTAGAAAAAGGCAAAGTAATATCTTGATTTGTGCAACCCTCTCTATATAATATCTGGGTGAAAATCGATGTGTGCCTGGGATAGCGAGAGTGAGAAATCAGAGGAGATGACAACTGGCTCTGTTTGGCCTTGGATTCAGGGACCACAGCATTCTCTGCTTCCAAGGCATATTTGGATATTTTGGATGTTTTACTTTAAAATCTGTAAATTATTTCCTTTAAATATGGAATATGAACAACGGCATATATTTGTCTCTCTGGTGTGTGTCTCACCATCTGGCTGTCCCCACTGTCTCGCTCACTCCTCCCCCAGTAACACACAGCACTAGGCCTTCCATCTGTGCCTCACCAGTTATTTGGGTTTGAAAACCAGTTCCCTTCTGGCCTCTAAAGTTCCCATTTGTGCATTACATTTGAGCCTTGCACTCAACCAACCAAGACCACACCAGCCTAGGCTCAAAATTTACTTTGGTTTCCTGGGCTCAATAGCTCAGATTTGGCCCAACAGATTTCAAACAGTGCCAAGTACGAGATAACTCTCAACTTCAGCTATCCTGACTGTTCTAGCTCTACAATTTCATTATGTAATTCAGTTTTAAAACTTATTCTTAATTGAGGGAACCAAAAAAAAAAAGACATTTAAAGTGTATTATATGAGATAAAAATCAAACTGAGACATCTTTGTCTGCCTTCATGTGGCATCCTGTGGCATAAACTCTGCTTCATAAAAATCCCCCTTCTCAATGATTTTCACAGCTATTTACAGCCTGCTTCCATTTGAAAAAGGTCTGATATCCAAGAAAAAAAAACACATGTGAAAATATCACTTTTTCTGAAGTTGAACACTGCAGAAGGATTTTACTATATTTTGTCTTGAACGGCTGCAGTGAAATAGATGCTTTATCTTCTTTGCCTTCAGCATGCAAGAGCTGTACTTCCCCCTGGACAGTACACTTTGTAAGGTTACTAAATTTAGCTAGCTGCAAATTTTAGGGCAACACAGGGGTCATCTACAGCACCACAGAAAAGACTTTTTAAACACCGAAAGTTCGACTTGTTCCATATACCTCATCCAGCGACACGAGCTTTGTATGAGGCCCACATCAGAAGGAGCGCACAGGGAGAAACGCCACCATCCAACCTTGCTCAGCAGGAGCCTGGCTGCCTACAGCTGCACATCCCTCCCTTCCCGTGACCACCACGCCACCTCCACAGCAGACAGGCAGCTGCTGCCCCTTCTGAGCCACTGGAGTAAACAGCTGAGGATTACCCACTTGTGCGAGAACACCCCGGGGCGCCATCGGTTCTGTCACCCCCGGGGTAAGGGGAGCAGAGGGCAGGATGGAGCAGTGGCCAGACGGTGCAGGGGTCCCATGGGGGCCTGTGTCGGGCTGATAGCATTGAAGCAGCCTTCAGCCCCCCGCTTTTATCACTTCAGCACAAAGGTGGCTTCCACGCCTTCCCCATCACCCTCATTCCTCACCCAGCATCAGGACCCGGAGAAACAATTCAGGATGGAAATCTCACAGTCACTTATCTCCAGACCCCATTAGAACACAGGCTTGTCAAAACCTCATCTCTGGTTTATCACCCCCAAGCACAGACAGAACTCTCTGACTCCACAAGCAGGTAAAGATTTAAAGTTGTACCTGCAAAGTCTGAACGAGTTCTGGTTAATGCCATCTGATCCCTATTAAGGCAGATTACAAATAGTCCCTTGAAATGTCACGATGCATTTACAGGGAGAACCATACCAAAAAGAAAAAAAAAAAAAAAAAAAATAAAAAAAATAAAAAAAATCAGCCATAACATTTTACCTTATCATGCTCAACATACATTTTCAGGGCAAGTGAATGCTGGTAACCGTGCAAGCAAATCAGGCCATTGAGGATTTGGTCCATAGCTCAAAGAAAAAACATCTAACAAATTCAGCGGGTAAAGGGCTGGATACAGCGCTGACCGCTGACTTCTGACAGGCACAGTCACACGTGCACATGTGTGTGCACAGGTCCCGCCGGCTCAAAACCACATTCCTACATCTCCGGTTACCTGGGAGAACATTTGTCTGAAGGACGTAAGCGCCGGGATTTTGGCATACACAAAAAAAGAATAGGTATTAAAATCTATTTATCACTAGCAGAGTTTTGTACGTCTAATTGCTGCAGTTTGTTAGAGGAACAAAAAGATCTTCCCTGGCTTCAGCCATATCCAAGGGGATTAATTTGTCACTCTTCAAAAACAACTCATTGGAGGAATACCCTCTTTGATTCTTTATTCTCACATTAATTAGGAATAATAAGTACACTAGATACACTTGGTACTTAAAAAATTAGTAGAAATAAATCTGCCACACATCTCAAGAGGGCAACCAAGATCTGGCTGTGCAGGGTGGGAGCTTCGAAAGCGAATGCCGTTTGCAGGACAGCCCTACCACGCCGAGCCAGAGCAGGGCTCCGGCCCCGGACAGTCCCGGAGCCTCCGGCCGGCAGGGAAGGCCCGGGCCTGGGGCCGCCGCCACCCCGCGGACCCCGCCTCCTCAGCGGTCGCCTGCGCGCGCCACCACCGACCCGCGGGAGAAACCGCAACGGCCGCTCCCAGCGGCCACTCCCAACCACTCCATTTTGCCGGCCGGACTCGACCAGGCCCCGCGAGGCCCCGTGTAGCAGTCTGCGGTCACAGGCGCCTCTCGGTTCCGGTCCCGGTCTGGTTCCCGGCCCCGCCCCACCGGCGCCGCCCCATCTCACCTGCCACGGCCTCGGCGTCGTGTCCCTGCAAATTGTCATGAGCCATCAGAAGGCGCCTACCCAGAAGGGCTCGTGGTGGGAGGTGCTGCAGGAGGCGCGCAAGCCACGTGTAGGGCCCGGCTGGTTTCTTCACCGTTTTTTACGGCACATACTATGTCCTGCAGTAAGCTCACAAGCACCAGGGAGTTCACGTTGTACCTCCCAGCCTGGTGGTTTTGGTATCGTCAGCAAAGTTTCCCTGGTTTACCGTAGCAGTGGAGCTGTCTTCAATGAGCACAGGGAAAAAAAGAGGAAGAAAAATAAAAAAGGATTTTGTGCTGAAATATAGATTAAGTCAATTTGATCCTTATTAATAAAAAAACACCAAAAGAAGGGGTGAATGAAAATTTATTCTCCAGAGAATAATTCTGACAGCCTTGAACCAAACTGTCTTTTCTGTCATTAGTTTTCAAGTGGGAAACCCCTCGATGCTTTGGATATCTCTGAGTCCCTCTTAAAAGCTGTTTGTCTTACTTGAGGACATGGGACCGTTCACCTGAACACAGCCATCCTCTGGCTCCGGGGTCCAACTCTGCTCCTCTGGCAGCCCGGCCCAGCCAGGCAGGACCCCCGACCATGGCAGAAGGCCAGAGGAACACGAGGATGATGATTTTCCAAGCCAGTTGTTCTGGGCTATGAGTGCTGACACCTCCACCTTTCATCATGTCCTTAAACTGCATGGCTTGAGAGGCGGCAGCCTTTACTGCCTGCTTGTTTAAGGTAATTACTACATGTATTCCCTCCCTGCTGGTTCTGCTGAAGCGGAAAAGGCTTTGGCCTTCACTTTGCTATACATAATAAAGAAAAAAAAATCTGGTTTATAAACACCACTTTTTCTATACTTTCAAAGGCGGGTTGTAGGGTGAGAGTCAGGAGAATGGTCCCTATTTGGCAAGCAAGCTAATAACAACAAAGTTGCTGGAGGGAAATCTCTTGTCGAGTCTCCCTGAGCTGGAAGGACGCAGAACACTCTTTGTTTCCTCGGCAGTAAACAATAATCCTTTAAAGATTCTCTGCTGTCCCCACCACTCACTCTCCTATAGGATATTAAGAAAAAAAAAAAAGAGAAACAAACCAAAAACCAGCCCAATTGAGTGTAAAGAGTGAATTTAATTTCAGAGCGGGTGGGAGTTTCTGATTTTTTAAACACACTATGTGTTAATTAAAATCTTTGCAACCAAAAGAGATACATGGCTCTGTTTTTCAAAGAGGGTTGAAGTCAAGTCTGATTAGCAAGTGGTTTATTGCCATGTTAAAATACACCTTTTGGTTCTTAAAGTTCAGTGCTTAGTAGTGATGGAAAACAATTGTTGGTGCTCCGTATAGTTCAAGTGACTTTAAAAATGAATAAAAAACCCACCACAATATACTACAATATGCACATTTATGTTTTACAGGGAAATCTTATAAATAAGACTTTTTTTAAAAGTACATAGTGGAGGAAAACACATAAGCAATATGGAAATTCTCCATTTAAAATCTACCTCGCAGTCAGCAGTGTGTTGATTTGAAATGCTTTGCCTTTCTAACTGTTCCCCTCCTCCTAATAAGCACTGCATCCAATTTGTATGTTATTCTAATGAAATGGTTTAAGCGAGAGAAAATGAGTAGTTTGAAAAATAAAGGAAAGTTCTACAGAAGAAATGAAGTGCTATCATTGAAATCTTTATTTATGTGAAAAGAAAGGGCTAAAACATTACCTCAGAATTCAAGATTACAACATCAGTAGGATATAAAGTAAATCCATTCCAGTAGTGAAACATCAGAAACCATAATCCTTTTTCAAAGACCTTTTGTTATTTTAATGTCTGACAAATTATGCTTTTTTAAAAGAAGAAAAACACTTAGATTTAAGAGGTTTCTTTTACTTCAGTAAAAGTAGTTTCACTATTTAAAAGTTTTAATTTTCTGTAACCAATAGTATTTACTATGCTGGCTAAGTATTAACACAAGAGTAAGGTTATTTTAGCCTCAATAGGACCAAGTACAAAGTTGCCACCAAGGACTTCTGCATCAAGTTGTTATGGCAACTTAGTGCTCTAAAAAGTATTAAGTTTTAGCAAAGGGTTTTGTTTTGTTAATTTAGTTGCTTTCCCTTCAAGTTTTGAAGTTGTTAAATGCTATTAAAATGTTACATCATTATCATTCAAATGGCGGGAGGTCTCAGAACTTATTTAAGACTTGTTTATGTCACAAGACATTCCGGGATGATGTCCAAGAACCCCCATCCCTGCCTTTAGGGGGAACCCCCCCTGACCTCAGTATGAGCCTGGGATTCATTCCACAGTGTTCCTAGCACTAAGAAACAAGGACAAAAAGAAACAAACTACATATTTACCTCCAGTGTACTAAAGGAGAGATGGGATGGATCAAGAGATGGAAGAAGGGACCTTATATTGTGCATCCAGCATCTCTCTCTCGTGTTCATGTTGAAAAGCAGAAGCAGTAAGTTCCTTATTGGTTTTCTGAACTCTTGACACCACAAGAAGAACTGGAAAAGTGAAATAAGTTCCTGAGAGCTCTGAAACCAAAGGGCAGGTTTTGACTGGTGCAGACGCAGCAGGAAATTGTTGAAAGATGCCCATTTTAGGTCCTGTGCTACAGGCAGGGAAGAAACAGAACTACAAGCTTAAAAACCCATAATGGACAAGAGCTCAGGGTCACAGATTGTCACAAGCCATTTGCAACAGCCCATGTGAAATGTTCCTAATGCTGCAAGTTCCGGTTCCAGAGGTTCTCAGTTCCTTAACCCTACCACTGACCCTACATTTACATTTACATGCATGTGCCTGTAACAGATTTGGAAGCTAACAAAATTAATTTACTTTTGAAATATGACATTATCTTGACATTTAAAACAATATTTTCTTTCTTTTGTGGAAGGGGATCAATCCACTAAATACCTACCTACGTTGTAGTTTTTTTCCTAGAAGGAAAAAAAAGCAAGAAGATTTGTCTACCCAATTCTGCCAAGGACTTCTTCTATGAACTTGGGCAAATCATTTAATTTGCCAGTTTCTCAGTGCACTGTTCACACAGTGAAAACAATACCACTTCCTTCTTCTCATCCTTTGTCTTGTTTGTTGAGATAGTCCCTACTCCAGGGAGTACACAATCTCTAATTATGAACAAGTAGCATAATAGCACCCTGATCTCTAGGACCTACCGCAAGACAAAGAACTATTAATCATCACAAGTCTTCTGTTCTGATGCATGGTCTGCAGGAGCTATGAATACTAACATATACTGGAAAGTTTTGTTTCATTTTATGCCTTCAAGAGAAAATAAAAACCTATTTTTCCCATTGCTACCATTTATACAGGCTTATACATTCCAGGAAGCTTCAGCCTTTACATGTCTTCCTTCTCCTTTGCAGAGCAGAAATAAAAGTCTCACTGAATAAAATAAAGCTTATGAATGGCTGATCTTTTCCTTCCTACCAGCTACTGTCACCCAGGAACATGCAGCAAAGGATGTCTACGTTATCATTGAGTTTCACAGAGACCTGCAGAGATCAGCCAGCTGCTGGCCATATGCTTAATCCTAAAAGGAATTATCTGTGTTCTGTGTTGCCTGTACATGTCTGGATTCCCTGTTTATGTGTTTTTACTTGATTATGGCATATTATAAATCCAGCTAGCTTAACTTTTATGGGTAGAATCCAAATCCTCTAGTTTTTGAGGGGGACTTTTTATTCAAATTAAATTCTACTGCTATTGTGGAAAATTCAGCACCAAATGGGTTGAGAACAGTAATATTTCATACAAACATATCCAACACAAACAAAAAACTATGGAAATTAATTTACAATGACATTGCTTCTTTAGAGTTTGGTTTTTAATGATCTGATAGCATTTCATAGCAGACAGAATTTCCCATCAGCTTCCACAGCCCTGTCCAGAATGTCTGCCCACCACGTGACTCGTATGGTTTCCACCACGGAGTTCCCTGGCCAGCCCAGCGAGGGTGGCAATGACGTCCTTCATTCCCCTCTCCACTCCTTGCAAGAGGGGAACTGTGAATCAGGGAACGATGAAGTGAATTGCTCACAGTCAGAGGGAACAGGCAACCTGGGAATTGAGTTCCTGTTGCTCAACTCTCTAGCAGAAGCCAAACCACAGGCTATTGTTTGCTATTGAAGCCTGTGGACATATCCAGATATCTGAAGTCAGATTTTATGAGTGGTCATGCCATGCACATATCTATCTTAAAATGATGCAACACTGTACGACACCAAGGCAGGCTTTTATACTTCCAGACCACGGTTAATCTTTACCACAGAAGCATTCTAAAATGCCTTTTTATATAGCAGGCTGATTTTTCAGAACACAGGAACAGATTCCTTGGGGATGCAGATTGTTTCCTTAGGACTCAAACATTCCTGTGTGGTAAAATGAAGTAGGAGGATCCAGTGAAAGGAGCTCTCACTTCTCATTTAATTTACTACCTAATACTCAGCAGCCCAAGATTTATAAGACACTACAGAACTGTCTACATGTTTCCCCTTGTGGCAGATAGCAGATAACTGTTAATAGACTTGCTTAGAAAGTTTATTTAAAGGAAGAATGTAACTGTATTATTTTTCATGGAGGTGTGAACATTGCTTAAGGAGCTTAAGTCTCCGTGTATAAGTATTATCAGATAGGTTCATGAGGATGCTAATGTGTGTTAATATGAAACTCCACAACCAGCTTTCACTGGTGTCCATAGATAGGGCCATTTTGTAAATAATGTCTTTCTGATATTGCAGAATTCTGGGACTGCTGAATGTATTATTCTTTCCAAGTATACGAATGTTAACGTGTAACACACAACCTCTCTATCCTCTTCCTGCAGCTCTGTGCAATCCACAACAAAACGTCTCCTGCAGAATCCAGTCCCCTCTACAGTTGCACCCAGCACCTGCCTCAGAAAGGTTCTGTCCGCCCTTCAAGACACGATGATGGAGACTTGGTGGGAAAGTGAAAGTGCTGGAGGGGCTCTAAACTAATTGTCACTTTTGCTTGTCAGATGTACCCATGTACTTTCAAGCTCTGCTCTGGTCCTAACTTAAATCTTTACTACTCTCTTGAAGGACAACAGCAAGGAGCTCACTGGGTGGGACTGGGCTCTGCTTTTGGTGCACTGCAGCATAGCTGCCTGAATCCTTTCCATGATATGGAGCAACCTTAGCATCTTTGTTCTTTGGTAAGAGGGAAGGGTGAGCGCACAGCACTGCTCAGCACTTTCCAGGATATAACCCACACTGCACGTGCTGTGTGGCGATGAAAACATGATTAAAGTAGCATATATTACATTATGTCCAGCTTTAGAGAAATATTTTAATGGACTAAAGAAAAAGCCATACATTTTCATTTTTTGGTTTAGATGTAAGGTTCACCTCCTGGTATTTACAACCTGAAGCACTCCAATACTGGGCTACTTAATAGGATCCAGACAATGAAGCTGACTATGGGAAAAAGCAAGAGACTGTTTTAGTTTCACCAGCCAGGGAGAAGAAAAGACCCAGCTTGATAAATGGTGAGAAGTATATTAGATGTTAAGAAATATTTCATTTTTAATAATCCTAGGTGTTACTGACAACCCAGGTAAAAAGCAAAGTTCATTTCTTCAAAATATATTTAATCTGACAGTATTCCTTTAATTAAGTAGCAATTTAGATTTTCCTCTCCTCCACATACAAAGCTTTAATGAAACATGAAAGCCACAAAAGAAATTTGTGTGTGTTTCATGGCAAGGCGTGAGGAATGATTTTCTGTTAAAATTCACAGACAGTAGCTGTACAAATAACATTTAATATTTGTCGGAAGTATTATCTGCCTTTTTCCCTCACAGCATTACATTACTAAGGTAATAAGTACATGAGAATACATGATTTCCTGGCTACTGTATTGAATATGCACCTTTAAACAAAGTTAGACTTGGGAATTTACCCGTATCTTAAAATGCTAATCTAACACTAATTAAAAGGCCAGTGAATACGCTTTGATGGATTCTAGTTCATAGAATATGACAAATGAATTCAGATGGCTTGCACGACTGCAGCAGAATTACAATATCGGAGCTGCAGCGAGCTGGGGGCAGCCAGGGAAGCGGTTCTGCGCACTGGTATGGGGGCAGGGAGGAGCGAGAGCTGGAGCTCGCCACAGCTTCTGTGGGTGCTGCCATCCTCTAAAGGTGTGGCCAGCCACACTCTTTGTTTCTCATTTCATAGCTGCTTTCCAGGCTGTGTTGAAGCAAAAATTTGGCTTATTCTGCATCCCACCCACCCTCCTTGTAACATAGACACCTCCCTGCTATCACTGTGCAATGTTGAGTTCTTCAGAAAGGACAGCGGCCTCCCTGGGGAAAGAAAAGGCAAACTGCAGTGTTTCCTGTCTCCCCCAAAACCAGGTAATTTCACAGACTGCTTCAACCCCTTAAGACCCACGTGTATCTATTGTTGAAGAAGCATGAAGAGGTCAGAGAAATATTTCTAAATGAAATTCTGTGCCCCATATCTCCTGGAAATGACTCTGTCTTGTTGGTCCTCCTGTCTTAGAATCAGGACAAAATTAAAACCCAGCTTGCAATACAATTTGGAATTATGCCCTATGAGCTCTGAAGTGTGTGCCTCTTTTGCATTGACTGCTACCCTCTTTAGAGGGACATGATGATATGCAAGAAGTTAACTGAATTGCTCTTGTGCCTTAACCTTCCTTTTCACATGAGGAAAGACGAGATTTAATTCCTGCTAATTAAAAAGTTAGTGTAAAAAAAGTCTGATTTTTTAAAGTAGTCTTCATAGATCTCATTTAAAAAAGATTTGGAAGTTGGGATTTCCATGTACCATTACTAACCTGCCTATGTAAAACAGACTCAGTCCTTCTTCCTCACACAGTTTTATGTAAAAATCATGTCAGAATTCACCATGCTTCCTTATCCCTATTTGCTTTTTAACCCCTTATAGTCGCTTTCAGAATACTAAACACAAATGATGCTGACCCACCATTTGAGAAACCTGGAAGAAAAAAGATGAACACTTACTGTCCTGGGAAAAGGAAGCAGTAGCATCAGTACAAGAATGGTTCACCCAAGGAACCAGGCTGTATTGTTTGGATTTAAAGCACCGAGTTCAGAGAGCCATTCTGAAAATAAATAAATAAATAATCTAAAAAAAAAAAAAAAAATTCTAAATAAAATTGTACAGGGAGACGAAGTAGAAGCAATTATGGTTGGCTGGTGAAAGCCTTTGTTCTTCTAACAGCACAGAGCTCTGTCCATGAGTGTTTGCAATCAGGAAGAGCTGAGAGATTAGGCATTGGTTAGAGACACAGTATTCTCAAAGGTATTCTGCAGCCCACTGAGGCTTTTCCATAGATTCCTGCATAGGATCAAACACCACCTGCAAGCCCACGCAAAGTCTTGTTCCTTTTCTCTGCCCTTTAGCAACACAAAGGAAAGCTGTCCCCCTGTGCAGCACAGGGCACTGTCAAGATCAGATTTCTATTTATTATCTGGTCTGAACATAGCAGCAAACACAGCAAAGAACTTGGCTATAAGCAAATAGGTACCACAAGCAAATAGGTACCACACTAAAACTAGAGAGAGGTCAATTCAGGTCAGACATTAGGAAGAATTTCTTCATCATGAGGGTGGGGAGACATTGGAAGAGGTTGCCCAGAGAGGTGGTGGAAGCCCCATCCTTGGAGGCTTTTAAGACCAGGCTGGATGGGGCTCTGACCAACCTGGTCTAGTGGGAGGTGTCCCTGCCATTGGCAGGAGCGTTGGAACTGGATGATCTTGAAGGTCCCTTCCAACCCTGACAATTCTATGTTCTCACAAGCAAAGGGTAAGAGAACAAAAAAATTTTTTTTTTCTTCTTTTTTTTCCCTGAGTGAGAACATGATGGCTGTATCCTCTAAATAATTCAGGTATTGGAATACTGAGTTTGAGCCTGGAAGCCTCTTCCTGCGATAGTGTCTGTGGTCCCCATTCACCATGGCTTAAGGAGGACCTGGACAGAGGAACTTTGGAGGCAACAGTTGGACATTATGCAAGATAAGCCTAAAAACAGGCTCTTTCCTCAGACCAGACAGGAGATCCTTCCTTGTTGGGGTTCCACAGGTAGCAGTTGAATGTTGCACATCCCATCTGTGATAAAATGAACAGAAAGCAAGCAGCTTCTCACCGGGGACTAGCTTTTCACCAAAGCAGTCTTCACAGTAAAGGATTTAATTATTTCTAACAAATTTGAACTAGAGTCTGGAGGACACCCTTCCCACAGCTGAAGAAATATCACAGCCACTGAGGCACCGGCTATCCCAGGGCTGACTGATCTTCCCTAAAAGTGTCATGTCAGTTTGTGTACATAGTTATTATTTCCACTGGATCAAAAAGAGAGTGCCTGTACTTAGGGGTTAATGCACAAGTTCATTCACAGCCTCCCTGTGAGGCAGTGTCAAAGTTTGAGTGGCTTTATATATACCCTCTGGCGACAACAGAGACTGCAACTGAGCAGTGTCTTTTAAAAGATCAGTAGCATTTTAACAGTGGGCTCTGGGACAGCTCTGCATGTTTAAAAATCTGGCTCGGAGCGCTTTTTTTCCAGGGTCTCACCGTGAAATGGTGCCAGTGCTGGATATTGAACTGTGCTCTTCTGAGGAACGTCTATCCAGATTTTTGCAAACAAGGCTTAGGGACTCTCAGAAGGTTTAACAGAGTGGACACAGCACCGCACGAATAGAGCCACGCAGATCTGGGATTGGAGCTGGCTGGTTGCGAGCCAGCTTGGATTGAGGACAGGATGATCTTAGTGGGGCCTGCAAAAGACCATGGAAAAATATCCAGAGTCCCAATCCATACATTAAACCCAAGATCAGACTGTCCTTTCAAGGGGGTGGGGGAGGGATTTTTTTCCAGATTGTTCTTTTTGCTTTGTGAGGATGGATCTTACTATGAGCACAGCTGAATTTCTAGATGAAGAAAATTCTCCCTCTCACATGTTCTGCTTGATCTTGCTATCACAAATTGTGTATACACCCCTAATATGTTTCGTGACTGCCACTTCTATGTTCCCCTGCTCCTCGATCAGAGATAAATAAACCAAAGACAGCATGATGCCTGTTATCTAAAAAGATTCAGGTAGAGCAAGTATCATAGCACAAACAGGGTACTTGAAAATTGTATTTTCCTGGAAAGGACTTTTCCTTGCCTTCTTGGATCATACACAGAGGAAGTCCAAGGTCTAGAGGGAGAAAATAACTCTTAGCAACAGAATGTTTGAACATTCATACAGGATTAATTACTTGTTTTATTTTTTTCTTTAATTTTAAATGATTGTACTGCTAGCAAAAGTGAAAAGTAAAGACTCTGATCTATGCCAGGCACTTAGTACATGCAAATATTCTGCAAGTTTTTCCTATCTTGAAGAATTTCAACATAGACTACAAAGGCAAAGTAGACTGAACTGATCCCTGGAGAAAACATGTGCAATTCCACTTATATGAAAAGACTGCTTGCTTCAATAGATCTGTACCCCTTTATCCTCAGGATGAATTCACACATTTTTTCTATTACTAGATGGACATCCTATTTCTAATGGAGTCTATGTGATCTAAGCACTGCCAGTTACTTTTTCTAGCAGTAAAATTCTATGCTTATATGATGAAATGCATTGCTGAGCAGTGCTGTAAATACCAGCTAAGGTACATTAACATTCGTGATGCCAACGTGATAAATCTGAAATAACTGGGATGCATAAAAAATTTGAAACAAAGCTTCTGTTCAGTCTTGGTGCAGCAAACCTTTTGTCTGTGGTGTATCACACTATCAAATTAGTGCAACAGGGATTACACAGCTCTGGAAACATCACCAAACTGGATGAATTTCACGACAAATAATCGTGAATTTCTAACAGTTATTGCCCAAAACCCATTTCAACAAAAATTTGCATCCTAGATGTGATTACGGATCATAAATTCCTAGATAATGTTTACTTATGACAATAATTAAATTGATTGAAAATATTCAACCTGGGATATAGGCAAAATATATCAGACCTGAGGGTTATAAGCAGGAGAAAATAGGTGCTTTTAACACATTACTTGTGATTCACAAGGGTTGCTGCCAGGTTCTCATTGTATAAAAGTCAAATATCAGGTTGCCTGAGCTTGGTTATGATTAATGTGAGATCAGGTCTCTGTATCCTGTGAGTCATATTCTCCACAACCTTGGCCAACTTTCCTAAACTGCCAGTGCTCTTACTGGGGTGGGGGGGGAGTGTATTCACCCTAATACTTGTGCCTTTGTGAGCCAGGAGTCCTAACTCTGAGCTGCATGCATGGTCAGTGCGATAGGAATGAAGAGCATTTGACTAAGGGGCAATACAACTCGCACGTATTTTGTTCATATCTGCACAAGCAGTGCATGTTCTGTCTACACCAGAGGGAGCTCAGACACGACAAGCAGAGGTTATGCTATAGATTTATTTTCCACATCGTGCAACCATGGGGAGACGTTATCAGAAGACATTCAGGGTTACAGAAACATTCTCACTAGATTATACTAAATGCTGACCTGATCACTTTGTGTAATTGTCCAACCTCCTCTTTCTAAACTAAGGAATTCTGTGGATGAAGGTGTGCAAACTCCCAGCTGGCACTGCAAATGTGTTCTGTGTGGTCTGCTTGGTAGTTTTTCAGTTCTCACCAGTCTATCTCCAGCCCTAGTGACGGTGATTGGTTCGCCTCCAGTAGCAGTCTCTGATCATCCTATGTGCGGGTAATGAAAGGGATATGCCAGTTGTGATAAGCTCTCATTGAACAATAAAGAACATTTCTGGGAAGGTCTTCTTTGTTGTTACAGCGGTAGTTGTGTTGAATTTACAGAGCTCACATGTTGAAATATAAACAATATCCAAGCAGCCTTGAGTGAGTTGTTTAGGACCTCCCTGTATCGAGATAACAACAAATGATGCGCTCTTAACTCATGTAAACCAGGCATTTGTTTTTTAATAGACAGCAACTATCTCACTATTGACATCAGTGGAGCTGTGAGTTTCCACCACCCATTTGCCTTTATCTCCAACTTTTCTGTGCTGTTGCTTCCTTTTCTAAGGTTTCTTTTTTTCCCCGACTTCAATGTGATGCACCTTTTAGGTGTGTCAAAGAAATAGTCTGAAGCATGGACATCTCACAACACTCCCTTGTGGCTACTAGTTAAAAACTCCTCCACAGCCTGTTCCACATCACCTTACTTAAGATAGTTACAAAGCCAGTATTTGAGAAACATCAGAGCTAAGGCCCAGATCTTCTGATTGAGCCCATTAAATCCACCAGGAATCACACCTGGAGGTCTGTACATACCTGATAGAACTCTGGCAACATGCATGTGTCAGGATCAATGAATATTAATGCAGAAGACGACAGCTCAGGCACCTGTGAGGCAGCTAACACATAGAAGAGGTCTTTCTGTACAGGCTGTATCAGCATTTAAGTGCTGGATTATGGTTAGCAGCCCCAAACACAGCAGTGTCAGCTTCATTTTCTTCACCTAAAAGTTGCCTTCAGAGTTTAAAGATTTATATGCCCTTCTCCATTCTGCACTGAAATAGGAGTGAATATCTATTCCCCTTAGCAAATGCAGGTCCATGTCTCCAGTCTCGTGCATTTTCATACAAATTTTGTCAACCTTATTTGTTCCAGTGTGGCCAGTTTTAGAGTAAAGGCTCTTCTTGATTGAGGGCAGCAGAATATGAACCTGAGATTTGTCTGTGGCTCAATCACCCCACTTTCATGATGAAAGAGTCTGACAAGTACTCCTAGAGCATAGACTTTTTGAATTAATTAGAAAAAAAAAAGACAATTAATTACATCAAATAATTCTATACTTCAAATCCATTATGATACTGAACAATGACAGCATCCAGCATTATCATCAGCTATCAACATCGGTGAAAGTTCATTCCAATGGGAGTGCTGTCAGACTAAAACTGAGCACAAGGCCCTTCAGTACAGTATGACTTCAGTTATTCCCTCCCTCTTTCCTCTTCTATAGGAGCCTCATCTTTCCTTTTGCTCCCACCTCCCTGCCCAGTTCTGCCAGCCCTGTAAAACTATTTGTGGAGTCTCAGTCTAAACTGATCATTTAAAGGAACTACTTTAAAAACAAAGACACCTTTTCCTCTGGGAGGAAGAGATTGAAAAGGTAGGATCAACTGTTCAAACACTCCAGAGATGAATAACCTGAAGCCCTGACCTCAGTAATAGGCAGTCCACTCCAGGGTGTAAGATATGACGCAGATCTTTAAACAGCCTGCTAAAGGTAGGACATGAAACAGCAGCCCCCTGGAGCTTGGAAAAATGTGCTGTTGCTTGACAAAGTGCACCTAGATCCCTCTCTGTTCTTTAAAAAGTGACCGAAAGTAAAGCTTATTTTAAAACATTGTTAGAATAAACAACAAAAATCACAGCAAGAGAAAGCAAAGGAAATAATGCTTAACAGAGAGTATTCTGTGATGTCTGTATTTCTACAGGCAAGGCCCTTGGCATTGCTGTGGTGAGAGCAGAGGATAGTTTATAAACAGAGTTCTGTAAAGAAAAGTATTCAAATTGGAAATGCCCGTTTGGCTGACTCTCCCCCTTTGCAGCTTGTGTACTCCTTCAGCAGATAACAGAGAGGACAGCTCTTGCTAGCAGGCTGCTCTCAACGTTCTCTTCATTAACTCCAGGAAAAAGCAAAGCTCCATTCCACATTGTTTGATGGTAATTAGAAGCTGAATCACGCAATGCGCCAACCCTCCACTGTTCTTTGGGTGTTTACAGTTCATACTAGCATATTACACCTAATTTTATTTAGGGCTTTCTTAGAAAGCTAAGCTATTACAGAGAGTGTAGTCTGGGGAGGTGGTGACATACTTAGAATAAAATTGCAGAAAAGGCATTTAAAAAAATTGTACAGAAGAGGAAACAATTAAAAAAACCCAATCTCAATGCCCCCTAGTTATGTTATCTTTTCAGGTCAAAAAAGAATGGGATGAGTTTTCATCACAGATGCAGAAGATGCAGATGATTCTTCACAGAATCATCACAGTCCCCAGAGAAGCTGTGGATTGTTTTTCCTTGCCTCACTGAGCAGTTCTGGTAAATTCAGGGGGCTACCAGTTTGAAATTAATGGTCTCTACTGGTAGAGACTATCAAACAAGATCCCACTGGGTCTGCAAGCCATTTTCTACAGAGAAAGCTTTAAAATACTATAAATACTATCCAAGTAGATTCCAAAGGCAGCAGAACACTTTACTTGGTATCTAGATTTGCTGTTTGGGATATATAAATATATTGGTCATTTCAAATATGCTGCCAAAAAGGATGAACTTCCTCTTTGGCTATCAGAAAGCAGCTGGTTCTCATTTGGGTGAGAATCCTTATATCCATTTCTTGTCTCTTACATCACATGAATTGCACTTGGTCACAGCAAAAATTGTGAAAGGCTTGTTCACTGAGACTTGTAACACAGAAACAGGAACGCTCATTTCAATCTGTGGTGTGGTCACTTCACATTGACCTGAAGCCATTTCATCAGTATGACCCAAGCAGTCAGCCTACCTGGGAAGATCCAAGAGAGATGAATGTATTCTTTAAATAAGGATGATGACTCAATAACTGACATAGTTCTCTTATTTGGAACTGAACCAACATCTTAGCATGACACTGTTTGCATTTCTTAATACCCACTTAACTCATATGGTTGTGTTGGTGTTTTTGTTGTGGATTTTTTGGATATTTTTTTCTCTGTGTGTTTGTGGGGTTTTTTTGGGGTTGGTTTTTTTTTTTTTTGTGGGGGGGGGGGGGGGTGGTCATATGGAGTAGACATGAAGGAATTTTATGTGCCTGATGAAGAAAACAAAGCCTGTTGGTGTTCAAACATAACAGTTACCTTGAATTTTGAGAGCTCGGTCCTGCTGCAGTCAGGATGAGCACAGGACCCTGAACAGAGCTGAGCTGCTTCTTAGCCCCAGAGTTCTCCTCTTGATGCCTAATTTTGTAGATCTTTCTTAACATCGAGCCCGTGGAATGGGTTCTGTACTTAGGTTTTGTGTTGGTCTTCTCCTAAATGGCCCCAGGTAATTCCCTGCTTAGAAAGCAGCACAGTGGAGCTACCCACACGTGTGGCATCACCATTTCCAGTCCTATGGATGGGAATTGGTTCTGTTTCTCTTGGGTTTTTGGTTGGGTTTGGGTTAGTTTACAGGAAATGTTGGGGTTTGGCTCATTTTTCTCTTATCATCAAGTAGAATAATTCCTGAATATCATTTCTGCTTGTTTCTCCTTTATCATGGAATCATAGAACAGTAGGGGTTGGAAGGGACCTCTGGAGATCATCGAGTCCAACCCCCCTGCCAGCACAGGATCACCCAGGGCAGGCCACACAGGAACAGAGCCAGGCAGGGCTTGAAAGTCTCCAGAAAAGGAGACTCCGCAACCTCTCTTGAGCAGCCTTTTCCAGTAGATGTAGCCAGTACCAAAGTAGTTTTGTTTTGTCAGCGAGCCCAACTTGAGATGTTATCAAAAAGTGAGGAATAACGTGAGCTGCAGGACACATGAAGATATCCCATTGTTGCTAAGCCATCTCCATGACCCATGTCTCACGTCCTCTCCTCAAGTGCTGAACCAGCTCCTGACCAAGCCACCTGCCTTGATGCCATGTGAATGTCTTTACAGATGCAACTCATGCCCTTAGCAGTCATTGTGGGTTTCATCAACATGTCAAGGACTTTTTCTGGATGGCTGTTGTCATCCCCCAGGCTGGACCTGCTTAGCAAGACTCTGACTGGCCACAGCTCCCAGGGAGGGGCTCATCTCCCACTTGGGACACCACTTTGCATTTCCCATCTGTGGTAGCAGGGAAGAACTTCTCGAGCAGTAGGAACCTCCTCAGACTCCGACAGGATGTTCTTCCATACTCAAATATCCCTCAGGATGGTGTTTTACTCTGGTTATTAGATATTTTGTCTCTCATCCTTCCCTGTCTCGAGGAAGCTTGAGGGACAACATCTTTCTCACTATGCTAAGATATATATTCCTCTCTTTCAAGCTGTCTTATTTTCAGAGAACACAGCTCCAGTTTTCTAAGGCTACTACTGCCTGAAGGTGATGGATGTGGCTCCTTCTCAGGAGCATCTTCCAAGGGAGCAGCTAATCCCCAGTCCATGCCCCTCGCCTTTTTTTTCTCAGGGGCTTTCAGCTCAATGAGACAAATCAGCTGATTCCTTCAAGTTACTCCTTGCTAGGCTGAAGTTGCTGAGCACACGACACGTCGTGATATTTTTACATTACGATACGTGATGAAAGCTTATTTCTGGGTCTTGAATACCTATAGAATACACCTTCCACTTCTTCAGCTCCTCAGGACTTGGCGTAGCAATCAACTATCTGTTCTTTGTATAAAGACCCAAGAAGAATGAGCCTTTTTTTTTGGTTTTCCTCATCTACACCTTCAACTCCTGGGTTTGTACAGCTTGTTCTCTGAGTCTTTCTTTTCTTCCACGCTCACACGTTCCCTGCTTGTCGGGGAGAATATATCACCCATATCACCCATGCTGTAATGATCTTTGTCATCACAAGCTGCAAGGAGTCAATGAGTTGTTAAAAAGGGTTGGTGGCTTTTTTCTTTCCTTTCTATTAAATGATCCTTCTTTTTTTCTGCATAAAACATGTCTTTTTTTTTTTTCTTTTCCATAAAAAAACCCACCTATTTTTTTTTTCCCCCCATTTCTTTTCTGGCTGCTTCTCACATCCATTAACTTAGCTTTCTACACTAGTAGCAATTCCCTTTCCAGAATTCAATATCAATCTTCATTTAAAAAAAATATAAACTCCTGATTTATATTATTTCCCCTCTTATTGTATGGAGTGAGGGAATTT